>CAJPEX010002279.1:0-24637 GCA_905338405.1 Notodromas monacha
TCACGATCTCTTCGTCCCGTCTCGCCTGTGTTTCTTCTTCCAACGTTTTCTCAAGCTGTTCTTTGATGCCTTCCAAAGCCCGAAGACGCTTCTCGTCCAGCTCTCGTTCTTTTGCCAGAGACTTTGCCTCCGCTTCCGCAGCTTCCCTGGCCTTTTCGACAAAAGGAAGATCGATCGAATGTTGGGTATCTATTCATACATACATCGGAGAAATAGGCGACCTTAGGCTACTTTAGAATCTTCCAACACTCAGATTCAACGAAAGATTCATTTTAGTTCGATGAACAGAATACAGTGTAGAAGATTTCGCCTACACCGAAAACTACGAGAAAAAAGGGTAGCCGATCTCGAATCACTTTGCTTTCCCTGTTTCATCCCGCAATGACTCCCACCGTGACGTTCTTTTCATTCACACTTTTTACAGCTAAATCTGATCACAATACAACAGAGAACTCATAAAAAATGTATTGTATAAGCATCTCTGGCTGTGATGCCAAAGCATTCATAGAAGTTTGAATACCAACATCAATACTTCGAACAAATTACAAGGTAAACTGATTAACTTCCGCTCATAAATCGGCGCAGAAAAATAGATCGTGTAATCCTATCGATTCATCGCCATCAGCTGAACTCAAAAATTATTGAAATCAGCCCATGAAATGAAAAAAAAAAACATTCATGCCAATTCTCCGGAAGGGAGTTTCGTTCAAATTCCTGATTTTGGAGGTCGCAGGTATGAAGAAACGTAAAACATTTTTAATTTTCTTTCTTTCAACTCTTCAGGGGTCTAATAATACGATTCAGCGCTAAACGCACCAGTTTTTCCGCAAATAATTGTGCTTTCGTTTTTTCCATGATGTCAATTTGAGAAGCACGACGCTGACGCTCTTCGCACTCCTTTCGTTTCGAAACTTCACGATCTCGCCGTCGACGATTAGCAAGTGAGCGCTGATAGGATTGAAGTAAATCGCAGCTGTCGAACGCCAATTTCAACGCAGCAATCCACTGCAGCTTCGAACTGGCAAAAAAATTTTAAAATACGTCATGCGTCAAAAAATTGCATCAAGAAAGAGTCGACAAATGCGAGGATGGTGACAAAAACTCTCCGACTGCCCGAAAATTCCACAACAAATGCAGAAGCATTTTTCTGAACTGTCATTTTCTTTCGGAGAACCAAAAAATAATTGCTCTTATCTCACGCTTTCCAATGAAGATTATCTTTGGGAAATAACTTTAAAAATTTTCAAAATGAAAATTTTTCCATCAACAGCGAGGTGGAGCAACTGTACTCTTTGTGGGCTTCANCAATAAAGTACTCTAGAGCAAGGCATTTTTCAGTGATGAAGAAATTTGAGGGTTACCACATTTACTCGAGTACCACGCGCACCTTTTTTTCGAATTGGGATGAAAAAATGAATGCGCGTCGCAGGTGACCATAACATTTTCCAACATTTCGGTGCGCGTCGAACATGATTCTAATGGGAAATTTCGCAAAAAATAATTACTGTACTAAGTTTTTTAAAGCGAACAATAATTTTTTATGAAAAAATTGAAAACTAATTGAATTCAAGTTCAATTCATTTTTTAAATTCAAATTTTGGTGCGTTTTTTCTTTGAAATACTGCAATTTTTCAGTCACTAAAAATGGGGTATTCGCCTTACTTAGGGATAAGATTTTATCAAAATTTCAGGCTGAAAAAATCCGGATAAGAGTCTTACTCGAGGGCTTGCGGTACTCAAATAAATACACTCCAATTAAATGCACTCTAATTACAGTATGTAAAAAAAAATTGTTGGAATGATAATGACTTTTTTACCTAAGCGTAATTTTGATTAAATACGGTACATGCACAATATTTGACAGTAACATCAATCTCAAACTCCAAGACAATTTTTCAAAGATTAATAAAGTTTTTCGTTTTATTTCACCTTTAAAAAGATAATTAAAATAAAAATTTTCTAAAAACAGGACCTGACGAATACCAGTACATAAAAAGTTATTTCATAGCTGAAAAAAATTTCATTCTAAAAAATTGAAGACCAAAACGTAGAAAATTAGTCGTGGAAATTTTGCCTTCGAAATTGATTCCTCCTTCTGAAAAAATGTATCTCGTGCCCAGAAAGACATTTTTATGCATTTTCTAATAAAATGGCACATCCAGCGCTGAATTTTTAGCGCAATCTCTTGCATGGCAATGATGGAAACGTGACACTCACTCGAAGACGAGCTTCCAGGATTTCTTTGTTTTGTTCAGAAGAGGAAACCTTAATCCGGGCTACCCGAAGCTCTTTGTCAAGCTTCCTTCGATCTTCTTCAAGCTCTTTCAGACGCTTTTCAATCGCTAAATTGGACGAATACATTCAAAATGATCATCACGCGGTATATATCACAGGTAGTTACTATGGAATTGCTTAAAGATATTTCCAATTTTTTGGTTGTTTTCGCGATAGAATCATAGAAACGCAAAATTTAGCTTCGAAGGAAAATCTGTAAAATTAAAAAGAAATCTTCGCACATCCGCAAAAACTTTCTGATCCCTGAAAAAAATACCCACCGGCTAATTTGGACTCCTTTTCCCGCTGCACCATTTCAAACTGGCGTCGCTTCTCCTTTTCCTCCTCCAGCAAACGCTTTTGCTCCTCGTGCAACAGTTCCAACTGATCACGCTTCTCCCACTCTTCACGCAAAACACGAGCTTGCAAATTCCTCACGATCTCTTCGTCCCGTCTCGCCTGTGTTTCTTCTTCCAACGTTTTCTCAAGCTGTTCTTTGATGCCTTCCAAAGCCCGAAGACGCTTCTCGTCCAGCTCTCGTTCTTTTGCCAGAGACTTTGCTTCCGCTTCCGCAGCTTCCCTGGCCTTTTCGACAAAAGGAAGATCGATCGAATGTTGGGTATCTATTCATACATACATCGGAGAAATAGGCGACCTTAGGCTACTTTAGAATCTTCCAGCAGTCAGATTCAACGAAAGATTCATTTCAGTTCGATGAACGAAATACAGCGTAGAAGATTTCGCCTACACCGAAAACTACGAGAAAAAAGGGTAGCCGATCTCGAATCACTTTGCTTTCCCTGTTTCATCCCGCAATGACTCCCACCGTGACTTTCTTTTCATTCACACTTTTTACAGCTAAATCTGATCACCATACAACAGAGAACTTATAAAAAATGTTTAAGCCTCTCCGGCTGTGATGCCAAAGCATTCATAGAAGTTTGAATACCGAAATCAATCCTTCGAAAAAATTACAAGGTAAACTGATCAACTTCCGCTCAAAAATCGGCGCAGAAAAATGGATTGTGTAATCCTATCGATTCATCGCCGTCAGCTGAACTCAAAAATTATTGAAATCAGCCCATGAAATGAAGAAAAAAAAAACATTCATGCCAATTCTCCGGAAGGGAGTTACGTTCAAATTCCTGATTTTGGAGGTCGCAGGTATGAAGAAACGTAAAACATTTTTAATTTTCTTTCTTTCAACTCTTCAGGGATCTAATATTACGATTCAGCGCTAAACGCACCAGTTTTTCCGCAAATAATTGTGCTTTCGTTTTTTCCATGATGTCAATTTGAGAAGCACGACGCTGACGCTCTTCGCACTCCTTCCGTTTCGAAACTTCACGATCTCGCCGTCGACGATTAGCAAGTGAGCGCTGATAGGATTGAAGTAAATCGCAGCTGTCGAACGCCAATTTCAACGCAGCAATCCACTGCAGCTTCGAACTGGTAAAAAAATTTTAAAATACGTCATGCGTCAAAAAATTGCATCAAGAAAGAGTCGACAAATACGAGGATGGTGACAAAAATTCTCCGACTGCCCGAAAATTCCACGGAAAATGCAAAAGCATCTTTCTGAACTGTCATTTTCTTTCGGAGAACCAAAAATAATTGCTCTTATCTCACGCTTTCCAATGAAGATTATCTTTGGGAAATAACTTTAAAAATTTTCAAAATGAAAATTTTTCCATCAACAGCGAGGTGGAGCAACTGTACTCTTTGTGGGCTTCATGCAATTTACGAATACCGATGAAAATGTAGTTTTAAAAAATTTTGAGAGATCAAGTTTCGTCACATTAGCCATGGCGTGCATTTAGTATTGATAACAGAAGGTTTTTCAATTGGTCCAAGAATAAACAACAAAAATAACTCTCACGTCCTTTCGATACATTCCGAATTCGGATATTTAATTAGTCAACTAAAAAACTAGACACATGTTAGCTATTCCTCACCGATGATCAGATGCAATGAAGTCACAATTGCGCTCCGGAGACTTGATAGAAAACTTGTGCGACTGTTTCGTGCTGCTGCTTTGGGGAGCCGGTTTGTTGTCTAGCTTTTCTGAACTAGTCCCAACTTTGTCCATGGAACCCAGGGAACCCGCGGACATGGTCAAAGAGGAAGTAGAACCTATGTTTCCTCCGTGGTCCCCGACTGCGGGTCCAGACGGGGTCTCGACTCGCAAAGTAGCATTCAAAGCGATCTCTCCCTTTTTATCCTTCTCGTCCGAGTTGGAGAAATACGTGAGGCAGAATGGTTTGAGAACGAACCAATATTCTCGGAACGTGGGGAAAAGCTCGCCTTTTTTGGACAAGTGACCCTGTGTTGATTTAAAAAAAAAAAGTAGGAATAAGGTCAGGTAACTTTATTTTTCTTGTGGAACATTCACGAAAATCAATGCATAGGAAATCAAAGTATCCTTCAAAATGATCTCGGAAACTAACGATGCTCGTGTTTTCTACGTGGTGTAGAAGAAAAAGTTACATTGCAATCGATTCGCATGTTTTTACAGTACTACGGTAGAAACTCACCACATCGAATCGTATAATGAACTAATGCTAACTAATTTGTTTTTTCGGTCCTTCTGCAAAAGCCAGAAGCCACAGTGTTACAGTATTTCGATTTCATTTCAACAAATATTTCTTTGTAACGAAGATGCTTTCAAGCTCCGAAACGCTTCGTTGTAACGAGGTTTACACCAGTAATTCAAATCTTGGGAGAAACGCACGATGAAGTAAAATTAAAATGACGGCAAATTCGGTGCATTGGAATACTAGTTGAAAATTTTGCTCCCTAGTTTATTCCATTCTGTTTCGAGTAAATAAGAATATTCTATAACTCGAATAGCAGCAATAAAATTTTACAACCATGAACTTAAAAAATAATCACACCTAAAAAAAAGTCCCAGGTTCTCACATGAAATACTTACATTAAAAATTACTCAAAATACAGTTGATTAACCTTTGATTTAACGCATCCATTTTCAAGGTGATAATTTAGAATGTTCAGGTCATGCTTTCGCTTTTAAAAGCTGTATTTCTTTGTTTAACCCACGAAATGTATTCCTGGAATAACTCGGATTCGCCAGGCGGGTTTCGCGTGAAAATTCAAAAGCATTTGAACTATAATAATCCTTCTCGTCCGAGTTGGAGAAATACGTGAGGCAGAATGGTTTGAGAACGAACCAATATTCTCGGAACGTGGGGAAAAGCTCGCCTTTTTTGGACAAGTGACCCTGTGTTGATTTAAAAAAAAAAGTAGGAATAAGGTCAGGTAACTTTCTGTTTCTTGTGGAACCACTTACGAAAAGCAATGCATAGGAAATCAAAGTATCCTTCAAAATGATCTCGTAAACTAACGATGCTCGTGTTTTCTACGTGGTGTAGAAAAAAAAGTTACATTGCAATCGATTCGCATGTTTTTACAGTACTACAGTAGAAACTCGCCACATCGAATCTTATAATGAAATAATGCTAACTAATTTGTTTTTTCAGTCCTTGTGCAAAAGCCAGAAGCCACAGTGTTACAGTATTTCGATTCCATTTCAACAAATATATCTGTAAAACGAAGATGCTTTCAAGCTCCAAAACGCTTCGTTGTAACGAAGTTTATACCAGTAATTCAAATCTTGGGAGAAACGCACGATGAAGTGAATTAAAATGACGGCAAATTCGGTGCATTGGAATGCTAGTTGAAAATTTTGCTCACTAGTTTATTCCATTCTGTTTCGAATAAATAAGAATATTTTATAACTCGAATAGCATCAATAAAATTGCATAACCATGAACTTGAAAAAAAGAATCACACACGAAAAAGGTCCTAGGTTCTCACATGCAATACTTACATTGAAAATTATTCAAAATATAGCTGATTAACCTTTGATTTAACGCATCCATTTTCAAGGTGATAATTTAGACTGTTCAGGTCATGCTTTCGCTTTTAAAAGCTGTATTTCTTTGTTTAACCCACGAAATGTATTCCTGGAATAACTCGGATTCGCCAGGCGGGTTTCGCGTGAAAATTCAAAAGCATTTGAACTATAATTTCAGAATTACCTTTCGCAAGACGTCTAAAGCATACGTGTCATACAACTCCTGTACTGCTTCTTTCGCTCCGCCTTCTTCCACATTCGCACCATAGCGTCGTTCTATGAACTCCAGCATCAAAGGAAATGTGAAGAATTCCGTGTTCTGCGTAACCCTTCCGAATTCTTCGACGTCAAATTTCCTTCCAACACTGTTCACGAATGCCTCGCTAATCCGCTTCAGCTCATCCACATGCATTGCGAACTTAACACAAAGAAAAAATTACAATAACAACCATACCGATACCATTAAACCCAATCGACATCTGCAAAATATATTTCTTCAGCTGAACAATTGATTAAAAATGAAGCACGAAAAATCGAAAATGACACAGATAAATTTAAATTTCACGACACAAAGACCCGAACTTAATCTTGAACGATGCAATGGATTCGATCGCATTATTGGAATTTCTTTCCAAGAAAAAAGTCGAAGGCAAACTCACAGTGATTCCAACCCGCTGGTCCGAAATTTCCTCGGATAAGCAGCAAAAGATGCGAAACATTTGAAACACGGATTGTTGGGAAAATACGGGTCTGTCTCGTTTCAGCAAACTTTGTTTAGAAATCAGCCAACACAGTTCCTCGATCTGGTGCTGGTACTCCATCCGGGTCCCCAAGTCAAGCGTGCTCGGCAAGGAAGAGAAAAGCTCCATCGAGAGATAGTATTTAAAGTGTTCGAAACTCAAGTGTGGTGTACTCCTGAAGTCGTCCAGACCCCGTTCAACATTGTAGCTGTTCAGGATTGTGCCGAGATTTGCGGTAAGAACCTGTAATTATTAGAAAACAAATAAATTCCAAGTTTTGTGACAAATCATCATTTGTATCAAGTAGCTCTTCGAAGCACATCCTTCGTTAGATATCAAACTACGGGAGACCCGATCTTTCTCGGAAAGTTTATAAACGCTTGTTTGATATTCTAGATCTAGAATATCTAGATCATGTCAAACTTGCTTTACTTAATCCTACGCGTTATCAATGTATTGATAATGTCTTGGAATGTTCCCAATCTAATTTAATGATTTCGAAAAAAAAACTGTCACGGCGTTTCAAATTGTATGTCTTCGAAGGCATAATGAGACACCACGTACAGGGTCCATAAATTTGCATCCCTCTCTAAAAAGAAAAATAACAGTAAAAAACCTTTAGAACACGGAAAATTATGTTCAACAAAATCAAGGACATTAAAATGCTAGCATCCCCTACACTGAAAACCTTGAGCATTCCTTCCGTGATCAGTAAAGGTACTTCCATAACTACTGTACTGTATTCAGTTCATAGACTTTTTGCAGGACAGACTTTCCAATGAGAAAAAAGTCTCTTCTAAATTTGAAATACTTCGACTGCTTCAGAAAACTGACTACATTCGCAAAATAGTCATGAAAGATTAAAAATTTTCGTGCCTCGAAAAAAAAATGGAAAGACTTACTTTTAAACGACTTTTGACGACAAGCCCGGTGCTTTTGTCGTCCAAGAAGTTGAACACATGCCATATGGCGTTTGCAACAGCGTCAAGCATTTTTAAATCTCACTTTCTGGCCGTTCAATGTTTCCCATTCATCATCATTTGAGCATCATTTGTAACAAGTAGCACCGAAAAACTAGAAAACAAAAATAAAAAACCTGCAATGGAAAAGGTATTTCTATCAATCTGTGCCTCGGCAAGAATGACATGTTGTTCGCGACGGAAATGGACGAAATTCGGTTCTGTCACAGCGATTTGTGGGAATCCCACGTGGTATAGCAAACCCTGCCAAAAAAACACTACAAAACATGAAAACGCGTAACAAAAAACTCGCAAGGACACACGGAGACACGACCGGACAAAGGTTTTTCATGCATCAGAGGTATAGAAAAATACACTGCTTCTACCGAAGCTCCTTCTGTATTCAGGCACTAAAAACTAATCCGTCAAGATTTGTTTTGATCACTCATTTAAAGCATATCGTGGCAAGCATGTCTGATACGAGGAAATGTCAGATTTCCGCGCTCAACTTAAAAAAAGAAATGAACAGTTTAAAAATGTGATTATAGGTTTGTTATGCATTCATTGCCAGAGAACATTCCCTGCCGTTTTCAATTTTTAAGCTTTCTTTCTTGAAAAATTCAAGCATAACGCAACTGCGGATATTTGAATTTTTGACTCGAAATTTAAATTGAAATTTCTGAAACTTCAAAACCTCCCGGAAAACCAGTGATGATTCAGGGGCATCGTTATAGGAAGCGTGGGTCAATTTCGATGTTGAACCCTCACTTGCACACAGTATTTGCACGAAATATTGCAAAAGATGAAGAACACTAAATGTAGCATGCATGGAAGTTGTGATGTCGTGGTGGCTGATGATTTTCCTCGATCACACAGATTAATTCCTCCATCTAACCAGGCTATGGAAAATTTAAAAAACGATATAGACTATACTTCGGAATAATTTAATCAAGTGAGCAGCAATTTTGCCTCGAATTCTGCGTGGAGAAGTAGAAAAAGTTTCGACTGCGCGCAGAAATCAGACATTTCCACCTAATTACTGTAAGGAATGATTGCCTTTCACGCGACAAGATTCGTTGGGCCGATTCTGCTGAGCAAGGTCCAAAACATGGATGGAATAGTTTCTCATCAAAACATGCGAATACATTCGAATGATACAACATCACGAACGCAAAATTAGAAAACATTTTGGTCAGGTTACACGAGAGTTCGAGAATCAAGGTGCGAATTCTTGGGTCAATTAAAAGACATCCAAGTGACTTTCGCGAGAATGAAAGGAAAAGTCAATTACATTTATAATTCTTCAGCACGAAAAAAAAAAATCCCTGCGCACCAGAGCCCTGAACATGAGGTCAAACTTCCCATAAAAAATATAACTTCTCCTAAACATCTATTGACAAAAAGAAATATCCTTCAAACACATTCCGCGGAACCATCGTAGCATCCATACGTTACTATCAAACAACCCGCGTTTCTCTTCGAATTCCTCCTTGGCGTTCGACGGATACATTGGGAAAGGCAAAACACGTCTGTATCGCATCCTGTTCAAATGCTCCTTGTAAGCTCGCTTCAATTCGGCCTTTTCCCCTTGGGAATAACAATGCACACAGAAGGATTTGCATTCTTTGACACTGCAATCTTCCGCACACTTTTTCGATGCACACAGCTCTTGGAACACTGATATGTCCTGAAATTGGCGAAGAAACGTTCAAACTCATACGAGTTTATTTTTCCTTCTCGTCGAAGCAGCAGCAAAATTAATAAATGTAGAAATCATTGATCAAAACGAATTAGTTCAATCACAAGATTTGAAATTAAGTTGAGCCTTACAGATTTCATTCACACGCGCACAAAACGGTTTTATGCTAAAATGCTTCTGATCTCTCAATAATGCATATCTTGGCAGAAAATCACTGCTGCACTTATCATGAGGTAAAAAATAACTTTGGGAAAGGTTTGACTCTGGGAAGAAGTCTGTAGAAGATTGCAGTTTTACATCATGGACAAATTCTACTGCTGATAATTTAACAAACATGCGGTCAATTCAACACTACCGTATTTACTTGAGTACCACACACCCTTGAGTAAGGCACGCACAGGGGTTTCAGTTGAAAATTTTGCAAAAATCTTATCTCTGAGTAAGACGCGCACCCAAATTTTTAGTGAATCTAAAACCATAAAATTTCGAAAATAAAAACAAAAAATTTGACTTTAGGCGTGAATTGAACAAAAATTGGATCAATTTTCAACTTTTTCAATACAAAAATGTTTTCCTGTTACATTTGTTCCAAATTTCTCCATTATTATTACAAATAATGCACACATAACTTCCTTAAACTTCTTGAAAATTGTGTACCTGCTTATGACGTGCACCCCTTTTTTTCTTCTGAAATTTGGGAAAAAAGGTGCACGTGGTATTCAAGTAAATACGGTACTTCAATTGAATCTACGACAATTCAATTGGGCTAGGGCAATTAGAGACAGAAAATTTGAGACAAAAAAGTTTTGAGCAACGCACAATTTGAGACTGTGTCTTGAATTTTCCGTCTCAAATCGACTGCATCCCATTTCAATTCAAACCATCACAATCATCGAAGAATTATAAAAAAAAAAAGTTTCACCGTACCTTGTCTTTCACTTCCATCACTTCTTCGTCATCAGATCTATACAGTAACGTGTCCGACGAGATATGCCTGGCAAGTCCAACAAGTGACATCAAGTTATACAAAACTTCTTCATACAAAAATCGATTCGGCGGGAAATGCTTGGAGCTCAGGTTCGGCGACATGTTGGCTTCCATAAGAAACGGCTTCAAGTTTTCATCAAGCACGAAATCGAAGCGCGTCATCTCGAAGAAGACCTCCTTATGCGGATACTTGGTAATCAGATTCATCATCATGGATTCAACGCTTAAAAGAATATCTTGAATGGCAGCTTTAACATCACGGAGCCATGTGGAATCGTTGCGGCCATTCGCTCGGAGATATGCATTGAAACTGTCTTTCATTCCGAGGCCCAACTTGTTGTAGAACGGACTCAGTGAAGGTACTTTCCACAACGGCAGGTAATCGTCTCCAACAACGTACTTGTCCAAGTTGACCGGATCGAACGGATAGTACTCCGCTGGACAAAACCTAAAAGACGAGACAATTCAATTTTCTCTTTTAGTTTAATCAAAGGTAAGACAAAAATCTGACTCTCGAATAAATTATCAGGTAGGTGTCGTCTGAATCGGAAATTTCGCAAAATTAATAAGCGACGAGCTTTACATTGAATAGAAAATCGACTTTTTATGTGACTGACTCAATGCTCTTAGCAAAATTCAGCTTTCGTCAAATCTCGCACTTTCTAGGTAACTTTGGAAACAAATCTGGGCTTGTGCATAATTTTTAAAATTTCGACCATTTGCGCATGGAAGATGAATGGCGATGAACTTCTCAAATAAAAAGCATATTTTCTTTTAACATAAAGGCTTCTTTTTGAATAATTCATCATTCCGCAATATTATTTTTCCTTTCGTCTACAGTCGTTTGAAATATCGTAGTACAATATTCTCAGCATTCCTGGTTCAAGGGGAACATGATCCAAGACCACGGTAGGCAAAAGTTCCTCTTCCCACAGTTGATTTTCCTTTTTTTTTCGTTTTCAAATCGCGAAGACAAGACCAGAAATAATCACGGCACCTGAATAAAACTTCTCCTTCGTAAATGTAAACCCGCAAGGGATTCACGGAAGTGATAGCCACATAGACGCCGATGTCAAACTTGTGCCCGTCAATCAGGAGAGGATTGGAGACGAATTCCTGGACAAACTTCCCGGAAGCTGCGAGATCGATATCGCCAATTTTCTGCACGCTAATTCCCCGATGCACGTTGCTTTTCAGGACAAACATCTTTTCCGGGTTCTCCTTGGAATATTTCAACGCAGCTTCCCTCCCGTTCGGCAATTGAAAGGCTTTCGGAATGTATTTCGACGTGATCGTCGCCAGATTCATTTTGTTCGTGAAGTACCCCGAGCCTGGGAAGTGGTTCACTCTCTGGTGGGCGAATGTCGACATCATTTCATCTCCGAGGGTCTGAAATACAGAAGAGAATGTTAAAATATTATGACAGTTGAACCTCTGAAAAGTCGAACTCCAAGGGACCAGAAACAAAATTGACTCAGGGAGCTTTCGAGCTAGGGAAATCACATTTTTGCCATTAAAAATATCAAGAATTAAAGGAAGTTGAAATCAGCAATCTTTTCTTCACCAAAACTACTGTACATTGTAAATATCGTAAGTCGACAGGATGTTGAACTTGGAGGCAAGGGATCAATTGCCCAATTAGCCACTTAATTCCTTTTGAAAAAGTATCACGTTAAATTGCTTAATTCTTTTCTCTTTCCTGGGTAACAAAGATAGCCCAAATGTCTCCAGAAAAATCGAGATACGGAGGTTCTAGGAGGAAAGCGTTCGAGCTATAGAGATTTTAAATGCACTAATTCTACGGAAATTTCGACAGGGACTTGAAATACATTTTACATACGCAGGTTTCGACTTCGAGAAGTTTGATTTATCAATGTTTAACTGTAAATATTATTTATGTTCATACTTTTTTTTTCATTTAAGCAATCACGATCCTCAGCCTCTGAAGCTAAAAAAAATGCTGTTGGCAAATCTAAGACGTACTGTCACTTGGTCCCGAATCGTCATGAAATATTCAGTACGGGTCGGACCAAAGATTGTAATAATTTACAAATGGCAGCATCTACTCAAAATGCATCTTAATAATTAGATCAAGCTTAAAAGTTACTGTTTCTCAATAGTTCAATGAGTTGATCAACCATCAAGCATCACAATACTTGTACATCGTTGGATAACTTCTTATCCCAGCATTTAAAATAGTAAAAAACAAAATCGATTCCAAAACGCACCCGGATTCTTCGTAAAGCAAAATCAGAATAAATATTCAACTCGGAGACTATAATCAGGATAACTTCGGAAAAGATAAAAAATTCAAACTCGCCAGAAAAGGATAAGCATGGGACCACAACACGTCCCATCGCACTGGTTTCTCCGAAACAACCTTGAATCCGATTCTCTGGAAAACGTTCTGAACATGTTGCAAATGTCCGGCGGAGAACTTCGTCGTATCGATCCATGCTATCAATCCAGTTTCTTCTGTCCATTAAAAAAGATTCTTCATTAATTTGAATTTAAAAAAAACAATTTATCTTGCTCACCTGACTTTTCAGCTTGTGGAAGAATCAAGGAAGTCCGCACTTTGTGAAGCTCGTAGACATTCAGGAACGTGAGGACCACGCCGAAGATGAGGACGAAAAGAATCACAGGGTATAAACGCGGGGTAACCAGGTATTTCCCACGAAAACAGCTCGCCAAATCATTCGCTGTTAACCGAAACCCCATTCCTGGAAACAAGCAAATCACCGATACACACTTCGACAATCGAAAAATATTTAGATGAAAACGCAGGAAAACTCAACAATCTTTCAGGGACTGCAGTTACCCTCAAAAATTTAACTTTGTTAAGTCACGGTTCAAAAATTTATCGAAAAAATTAGGAGCTTCTCTTACGTCACCCAATTTTTCTTCGGATTTTGTTTTTCTTTTACCTCAGGCAAGTGCCACTTTTTTCCTAGCCTAATCAAGCAACAAATCTCAAAACATAAAAAATACAATGTGTTGAGATTGACAACTGCAGTAAATAGACCAAACAAAACTTCTTAAATTTAGGCGACACCCATGCTACAGAAAATAAAATCAGACAAGATACAAACTAGGGTACAGAAAGAAAAAACCAGAAAGTTTCAAGCAGTCCCCGAAAAAGTTGTAGGATTCAGTCCAAGGATGGAAACACTTGAAACAATGTGCCTTTACTGTCAGTCGACGGACGAAAATCTGAAACAGCAGCGATATTTCATCCCGCAAATGGCCACAGGGAACTGAATGATTTTTGCGGCTGAAAAAAATGGCATTTTCAGAACGGGAAAGTACAACGTCAGTGATTTCCCCTACTCGGGCAATTTCTCCTCTCACTGAGCACAACTGAACCATCCAATGAGGAAACAAAGGAACGTGTTTGTTTTTTGTTTGCTGTTGCTCACTGCCGTTCCTTCAGCGTATTCAGATGGTAATCAGAAAATGGCCACTAACCCATCATGAAATAAAATGTAAAATACCGCAAAGGATCTCGGTTCTTCCTTCCCAGAATAATTAAACCATCCCACGGCCAAAGCACACACACTTATTTATCCACGATGTCGCAGAAAGTAAACTTCTCCGTCGCGAGCTTGCGATCAAAGCGCTCTTCTGAACCAGAAATACTTCAGCAGCTCAACTTTAAAATTTATCAACCAAATGCCTCCTTGAAAATATAAACGAACCGACAAAAAATTCAACCTCTATAATCTCTATGGAAGTTCTGAATTTTTGTATCGTTTCTTTTCGATCACTAACGATGGCATCGCTCGATGAATCGCTGACGTTCAAAAACGCCTATTCATACTAAAATTTGTGAATTGCCGGCGAAAATCCACGTCATTGGCCCTTCCGAGAAGTGCTCCAAGCTAAAATACGAAACATCGTAAAAGACTGCAATTTGGCTTCAGTTAACTCAATCGCCATTTCTCCAACTCATTCCAAAGAGAAAGGAAAAAAAAACTTGTTGATTCCTTGGTTTTTGCTCAAAAGCGAACACAGAAACAAATACAGTATAAAACAGGGACAATATCGTCCACGAAAGAAAAAATATTACGCATGCTTTTCGACCCAAGATCTCGGGCTGAGTCATTTCTTAACCTAAAGCTGAAATTCTGACGCAATAAGAGTTACGGTACATTCCAACGAATAATGACGATTAAAATCAACTTGAATTTTTAATGGCACGAATACGGATTGTTTGCCACAGCTTTACGGAAAGCCACACGCAATAAAAAATCTTGATCAAGGATCAGAACGCAAAGTTCGATCATCAGAAAAACACAGAGCGCGGATGTTTCTCACTGGGAATCCTGATCCTGAGGGCTATAACCAACGCAGTAGGCGACGACAGATGCATGATCCAGTTTCCCGGGGACCTAAAAATGGTTCAAGAAGAAAAATGATTATCATAATCCATACTGGCAATCGAATAGAAAGGACAACTACGGTTCGAAACGCATGAAACTCAACTTGGAATCAACAGGCTGGAAAAAGAGAATTATTTTGAAGGTACATGTGAAACCTTTTCATTGTAGGTATTTTTTAAATGACAATGGCTGTAGTCATTATGCAGTAATTGCCTTGGAATCGAAGATCAATTTGGTAATCGAGTGAACTTCAATAGGAATTTGTTTTCAAGGTCTTTTAGATGTAAAATAATATTTAAGAATGCTGATACAGTATATTCTTCTAAGGAAATTCATTCCATTTTATTTCAGAAAACAAAGCAACGTTTATTTTTATATCTAAGCATTATTTTTATACAGTTACGTTTCTCTGTTAAGTATCAATCAACATGGAAATATTTTGAACATTTTGTTAGTTTCTTCTAGCTCTTCAAAACGGATCTAAGATAATTTGAGACAGGAATACTGCAATTTAAGACAGGGATAATTTGAGATAGGGACGATTTGATACTGAACATTTGGAGAACAATTTCATTTTACCATTTGATACAGAAGAAAATGCAGATGTGTGCCATCTCCCTTTTGGTCCTTTGAAACCCGAATGTGAAAATTCTGCTCAAGTTTCCTCTACAGAATCATACACCAATGTTTATTTCCTCATCCAACTAGCTTTATTCTTCAGGGCAGATCCTTGTTTAGTTCAATTCTTTTTTCTTCTATTTTTTTTGCAACACAGAGAAATTTTCCTCTTTGTTCTCAGCAAAGAGATTTTTCAGAATGTCCCTGTTTCCAACCTGGTCTCAAATTTTCCATCTCAAATTGCCCATACCCCTTTTAAAATATATTGTACATAGGATGGAATAGGACTGATTTCTCGAATTTCCCGTTATCCAACAATTTAACCACTTCCCCACGCAAAAAAAAAAAATCACCAGAAGCCACATTGGGTCACTAGGGAGGATTTCGCCACATACACACCTGTCCCAATTTCTCGCCAACTTTCCTCCTGCGCAACCTCTGCTCTTGATGACACACTTCGTTTTGGCCGCCGTTTTCCACAGGCGCCGGATACAAGTCCGGGTCTTCAAGAATGCGCCGCCTCGCGCAGGTCAATCCTCGGGAAAAGTCGATAAAATTACGGCACAACATTTGCGCACTGGGAGAACCATCCGATAATTTGTCCCCCGGCTCAGCAGATGACAATCCGTGCTTCAAAATGTCGTCCATCCTCAAGAGCGTCAATTCGTAGCGGTTAATCGCGTCCAAGACCGGGAGGGTTGAATCTCCGTCACCCTACATGGAAAAAGGTAAAACAATGACAGTCATTCAACAAAAGCATTAGCGCGATTAGCTTGCAATCCTCTAGAGCTAGAGCGCAAAAAAAAAAGTGAACCCTCGATATAGCTCTGCCAATTTTTTTCAACCCCCACAATAAAATTAGAACCTCGCGAGTCAACAATTTTCCGTGGGTCCCTTTGAGTTGGACTTGAAGAGGTTTGACTGTATTCAGCACCAACCTCCAAATGTCCGTGACGTCCAACAGTACTCTTGCGCTTCTCCAGGTCATTTTTATCCTTCTTCGACACTGTCCGGGCCACGGCGAACTTTCCAACCACGGGATCAAAGTTGTCCGAGACCCCGTCACTCGTGATGAAAACAATATCGCCTTTCTTGACGATCGTCATGGCACAAGTCAGGTTACCCAACTCGGGGGTCGTTCCATTCACGGGTCCCAATGCACCCAGAGCATCCCGCATGTCTCGCATGGCATTCACGTCGTGCGAACCTTCAGTCAGCTCGCGAACCCCGTGCGAAGGTGAATAGACGTAAGCGAGACTATCTCCCACGTTGCAGGAACAAACGACGTATTCGTCAGAGTTGGTGGTCGGAAGAACCATCGCCACGGTCAATGTCGTGAGCATTCCGCCTTCCATAAGGATCAAGTCATGTGCCGCGTAGAACGAACGCAGTAATCCACGGAAGACATCCTGGAAAAATTGAAAATCATATATTTTGAAAGCTTTTTTTTGTGACGAAAAACATCAAGCATTCATCACACAGCAACATTTTTTTGCATCACAGGAAATTTGTAATCTGCTGAGACAAATCCTTCGTTTTTTCAAGTCCTGCGCTGTTTTTGAAAGAGATACACTGGAACAATAAAATATCAGGCGCTTTTTTTTACTAGTAAGAGGTAGACTTTTTCTGCAACGATTTCCTCAGTACATTACAGCTATACTATAAAGTATAAAGCTTCTGTACAACGTAATTCTTTCTACAAACATTTTTTTTCATGTCCCCTGAATTTCGTTGTGGAGAGCAGATATACTGTATAAAACAATCAAGATGATTTTCAGATTCACATGAATGAGTCCAGTTCAGAGAGCGATCCAAAAGGTGCAACAATTCAAATGACTCATATTTCCAGCTCCGGACCTGAAAAAAATTCCTTGCAGGAACAATTACCTCCTAGTAATAATTCATGGTGTGATTCAAACTTTATACCCATCCAACTCAGTACAAAATGTTCTGCCACTACGGAAGATTCGAAAAACCGATCAAAAAGCAAATGCAGAAGAGCAAAAAAAGTTTTTTTACATGCGGTGTTTCAGAATTGGATTTCTTTTAAGGATGATTTTGTTTGAAATCAATAACGGTTAAACTTCAATTGCATTATCTCGTCGCAAATCATAATCTTACAGGATTTTTCGTCAACACAACTGGTTTTATTATTCTTCAAAGCCGAATTGCATGCACAACCACGAGAGCAAGTGAAAAAGTTAGGACATTCACCAGAACCTTCTCATTTAGTTTTCATGGGCTATACATGCAACAGGAGTCTCACAATTCATGGAGTTTTAAAGTTGCGCACATACGCTCGCTAAACTACAACAATAAACTCATTCCCTCGACTAAAAAAACTCCTTTAAATAAAACCCCATACAAGATTTGCGCCAAAAAAAACCCCCCAGTTCCTAGACAAATAAAATCGGCTTCAACAGAAGGAACTTACACTCGTTGTGACTGTCGGATTATCAAATGCATAGAAAGCTCGATTCAAATAATCGATACAGCCATGAACTGCACATTTTGATGCCAGCGACGCTTTCTCTCCCCAATTGACTCCATCACCGAGCGCAAGAAGCGCGGAATTCTCTCGGGCTACAACAGCATACGCATCCGCAATCGGATCACCAGCATGTTCTCCAGTGTACGGATTGGATTCGTACAAAGTAACGGATATTCCGCAGGCGAACGGAGCAGGTAGGGCCCAGTTCGATACTCCGGCGATTGGGATGGCAGGCTTCGTCACCTTCTCTTTCTCGACGACTACCTCTTCACAGTTTCTTCCAACTGCACACAGAATAATCAGATGATTTACCAATACCAGTGACGCCCTCCTTACGTAATGCAATCCAACCTCTTCAAGTCAAACTTCAGGCGACCAAAAAATATTTGAGTTAGGGAAACAAGTATTTCTTTCAAGGAAAAAAGCAGAATTAAATGAAATTGTGATCGTTGACATTATAGGCCCTTAATTTGCTTATTGAATGAGTTGACAGGCTGCTGAAGTTGGAGGCAAGGGCTCATTTGCCCCATCAGTCTTCCATTGCTTTTCAGATTGTATCCAATTACATTTTTATTAAGCCCTCTTTCCTGAGTCAATAAAATAATATCCAACAAGCCTGCAGAAAATTCAGGTAATGAAGGTTCCTGGGGGGAAAATCTTTCAGTTATGGAAGTTGTAAATGCAGCACTTCGATGCTAAGTGGAATTCGGAGAGTAAAATCCGAAATACGGAGATTCTCGACTTAGGGAGGATCGAGTTATCCGGGTTCAACTGTAGTTTTCACATAAAGCTTTACACTCGACGGAGTCTCAAGATTATTTTGCTAATCGGCCTACACAACCTTTTGAATAATAATGAAATCGCAGCGTGAATACAAAATTATTTCATGCTAGATCATGAGAAGAATATTGAAGCACAACGGAGTTTCACTGACGAATACTACTTCAAAAAACAGAATTTCGTCACAACGAAGCGCTGGGGACCTTGAATAAACCTTCGTTTTAAAACAAAACTCGTCGAAACGAATAGGACCAAAAATCAATTTCGTTGTAAGTACTGTATCTATTCATTACTGTATTACGAGATTTTACTGTAGTACAATTCCAAATGCTGAACTAAGAGCATATTCACGCTCCAAGCATTTCAGGTACGGTAATTAAGTCGAAGCATCACCGATGAAGAGATTACAGTCAAGATTTGAAAGAGAACTAAGCAAATTTTAATGCCTTACTTTTATTATTAGTGTATCAGTTTGAAATGCTGAGAGGACAAAACTTACGTTGCCTCAGAGGATTTCCTCCTTACAACTGACGATTAAGCACAGGGAATAGAAACGTAATACAAGTTTCAAGCTTTTGAGAGTATCAAGCATGAGACTCAAGCGTGCGAAGAATATCATCTTTCTGCTCGAATGTGCCTTGTATTTCTCGGCTAAACTTTTTCTTTAAATCCAAGAACAATGAAAATGTGCTTTTCATCGGTGGCTTCTTATCTGTTCGAATAATATGAATCTTTACTCACGCGACGAATGGGCGTCAACAAAGACTTCATCGTCAGAATCACATCCATCGATGAATTCCAAGTCATTCTCATGGGTCGATAAATTCCGGGATTTCAATCCTACGGCAGTAACGCCCGGACCGGGTCCCGTATCGGCAGCGATTATTTTGACTGACAATTTGCCGATCTCCACAGATGGTAGGCCAGTTCCTTGAGGACTGCAGATAACTTCGGGTTGTGTTCCGCGCCGTTCACTGCACGGAATCAGTCACTAAAATTGGTTCGAAAATAGCACACACAGAAATGTTACCCGTTAATATATCGTCGGATGAAGTCTCCTTCAGGAATATTTTTGAGCGCTTCAGATACAGCCACTGATGAACTTGGACTTGCGTAGGAATGGTTGTAACCTGGGCTTGAAAGTCGCTTCTGCAGGAATCCGCTCATCCGTCTCAACCATGATGCCCCTTGCTTCTCGGATAAACTACTTTCTCGTTTCACAAACTTATTCTTTCCCGACATCCATCCCACGTTAGACGCACTGTGGTCTCTGCGTAACTCATGCTTACTTGGATCTTTCCAACTTTTTTGTAAGGGCTCAACATTGCAATTCGAAGAACTCATAACAGTTTGTACGGCTGGATAAGATTTTTAAAGAATTCAAGGGCGCTAAAGCGCGGGATTAATAAAGAGTTATATCCATCCTGTAAATGTAGAACACAATTCATGACTTTCCAATGATTTTAGCGCAATTCTCCAGGGAATTTTGAACGAGAACTCACACTTCAACGCAGACTCACTGCGGAAAAATCCTGCTCACTTCACATTCTCTTACAACTTTCGCACCTTCCTCGTGCACTCAGCATCTGCGAACATTACTCTAATTCATGAAATACTATCACGTGACTACAGTACTTTTCAAGTACAATAGTAACAAGATACACCGTTCAGGGTAACTTCCAATCACACGAGTGGTCGATAACATTGGATCAGTCTCACGCGCACCTATGGGCAACAAGGTGTGACCTCATGACATCTATCGAAGAGAAGGTGCAACAGCAAACTGTGTCCAGAAGACCCACCCAGAAACCACCAAGAAGTATCATAGGAAGGGAAGCTCAATGAATGATCCTTTTCGAAATCTGAATTTGTTTCTGTGCTTTTTCAAGTTTTTCCATTGATTTATCCCTTTGCTGATTTATCCCTTTGATTGTTCGTCCAAAGGGCTGTTTTCCAATAATAAGAGGGGTTCTCTACAACAATTTCTGATCCTTTGAATTTTGTCCTTGAGTCCACTGCATGGTTGCTGAAGATTGCAATTCAAGACAAGTCCAAGATTTTTCCCATGCACATGACATGATTCATTTCTTGTACTGTAAAGGGAAACACAAGAACATCTCCATTAAAACTCTCACGATTCAGACAAATAAAAAATCACCAGCTTTGGTTTCTCGCAATCACAGATTCTCATACATTCAAAAATTGAAGGACTGCAAAATTGGAACAATCAAACACAGTTATTAATTGTGCCTGCTGGTCCTTTTCCACAATTCCCGGAAGTGAAGCAAGGGGCAATCCAACGATCCGCATCAAGTGTCATCAGTGATGAGTCCACAGCAAGTTTTGCTAATCTGCATCAGGTGGAAAAATGAAGGGAAGGATTATCTAACGCTTCAAATAAATTATCACTGTATATATATTCAATCTCAATTTTAAAATGTCATGAAAAATTTACTTCTTGTGAACAGGCTGCAAGAGCGTAATTTTTATGTCAACTAATGATATTTTACCTCTTCCCCTCGGAAGTTGATGCAAATTACCCATGCTTAATTAAATCCCATTTATTCTCTTATTGACTCATATCACCACCAGCAAAGCCACCATCAACAGCAAGTGAAAGAAAACAAAAGAAACTCAACACAAATCAAATGAAATCCAGGACCTGATTGGCTGTTTCAAATCATGGAATCTCGTTCTTCTGTGCGTATTATTCACTGGAATTGTTGAGCAATTTCATTGTTGAGGCTTGCGGATCTGCGCAACATTGACCGCATCAAAGGCTGATTTCTCCCCCCAGAGCTATTTTGAGACCATTTAGAAAAATTCCAAGACAGGCATCCATAGCAATTGAAACAATTTTCATTTACTGTATTCTGAACCATAGAAAATGAAGCCAGTTTTGAATACACATCATAATTTTTAGAAGCCATTTTTTAAAGATTGCCAGAGGATCTTGAAAACTAACCACATTTATTGATTGACATTTGTAAAAATCTTTGCAGAATTTGCATTGTACTGTAGAGGGAAGGTATGATGATGCAGACAATCAACATGGTTCTAATTTTGTAATGGAGTGAATTGCCAATGGTACTGTTCCTTTAAAAATGTATGGCAAAGACAATTTCCATAATTTCTGCCTACTCATTGTATACCCTTGCAGGGTAATTTTTTTTGCAATGGACTCACAAAAAGTTTGACAGGCTGGTGCCATTCAGAGGATCAGGAGTTGGGAAACACCATTCTACATTATGCTGAAGACTTTATAATCAGTTTGGGATGGGATTTAAAGAACAAAAACCCTGCTCATGAGAAAATTGTGACATGTATATGGTAAAGTTGAGAGTAACATATGATCCTGATAGATAATAAATTCCAACTTCCTACAAATTTCAAAATAATGTTGATGCTCAGCTGTTGCTGGGCATAGCTTGCAAACTTCCCAGCAAAAAATTTTGGAGTTGCGTGGCTATTCGCCAGCATGCTGCCGGCGCGCTAGTGTTATGCGTCGGCCCCGACTCCCAATGTGTCGTTTTCCATCTCCCTTGGGTGTCGGGGTACCCGTCTATTGCAGTGTCCACCCGACGCCCGCGCATCCCGCGCCACATCATCCCCTCCCTGTACCCGTTGTTTAGGTGTTGCTTTTGACTAGCAGAGTACCTAACCACGGAAGGCATTGTAGCGTCTACCCGTCAGCTAGCCGGTTAAAATGAATTTTGACCTTATATTGGGGTATTTTTTCCAAATTGGTGTTATATGCCGCTGTACATTTATGTCGGCTTTTCATTAATTTACAAAATGTGTCGTTATAAAAAATTGAGCAACGTACATAACACAAAATAATTACTTGATCATGTAAGTAAATGTTTGGAAATAGATAGGAAGGGGTTGTAATTCATATTAAAAACACGCCAATTCAAAACCATTAACGTGTATTTGAACATTTTGAATATTGGTTGAAAATTACATTTAATTCTTACTTTCTGTATGTTATTATATATTTGTATTGTCTTTATAACTTGCAACTGTGCTTTTATCATTGAATAATGCACAGAGAAGTTTAACTTAACATATATAAATGTAATTTTTTTTATGCCGATTTGTATCGGGTATCTGCCTATGGTGTGGTGAAATGTGGGTTATCTTAACCAACGTACATTGGTATGCTTTTAGCAGATGCCAATCTCTTAATGAAATGTAAAAAAAACATGTACTTGCGTTGCGAATAAAGAGATCGTTGCTTAAATTGACGTGAACATGTTGAAATGTTATTCTGTCGAAGCCGATCAAAGCCGATTGTTATAGGTCTTTGTTGTTTTTGAATGTTGGTTTACCGTGGATTTTTACCGACATGCGTCGGTATGCATTTACCAGACCTTGATGATGTCACCAACCTTTGCTGGGAACCCAAAAAAAACGTGTTTTTGCTTGAATAGGTCACAAGTGCCATTGTTGGTTTTTTAAGCAAACATGTGCACATGGTTCTTTTTTACCGACATGCGTTGGCATGCATTTACCAGACCCCCATGATGTCGCCGACATTAGCATGGAACACCAAAAAACCTGTTTAATCGTGATTATGGCACAAAAGCTTGTACAATTCATACGCAAACATGTTCACATGTTATCATTTTAATTATAGCCATTATAATAGTTTGTTGGCAAATGGTGGTTTGAAGTGTCAGTTATAATGTGACCTTAACCGACATGCGTCGGTATATGCATTTACTAGACCCCAACAATGTAACCAATGTGTGTTTGGAACACTACAGTACAGTAGGAATATAAGCTGTAAAGGACACAAACGGTTGCTTTCATTACACGTATACATATTCGGATGTTTTCTTAATTATACCGATTATAATCTTTTATCAGGCAGTGGTGGTTTGGCAGTGCTCTTTATTTGCAACGTCGGTATTTAGTAGTTGCCAGGAATTATGCCGTCCTTTTTTTATTTTCTTTTGAATTAAATGAAAAGGAAGTCAATTCACATTATTGCTCAGTTTTTGTTTTCCAAAACCACCTGTATCAATTCAGCGTTGAAAGAAAAAAATACAGAAATAAATACTTCAAATACCTTCGTACAATTAGCTGCAATGCCTATCCTTATCATCTCCTATCTTTGCATATACTTCTTCAAGGTCACTCTCTAATTCACTTTGCTCCTTACTGTTACCAATGAACACGTTCTTCAATTCTTTCAAACTTTTTGCAATTTCATAATTAGCGGCAAAATTATTAGTAAGTTGTGTTGAATCAGCGCCATCAATACTTCTTTCCTTCAACCCAAGTGCTTCCTTCCAAGTATTCCTTTCAGCATTGCATAGTTTGTGTAAAACCTTGTTAATGAATGTCCTGCAATAAAAACGTACAAGTATTATCAATGCATTAAAATATTCATTTTTGATTTTCCATTTACGCAAATTACCTCAATTTTGGCATGTTGTCATCCTTCAAGTGAAGAGCAGCAAAGTTTTCAATAAGTGCGTAAAATCCTGGCAGCTTATTTAATGGCTAGTAAAGTAGAAGTGAAAAATGTTGATGATCAAATTTACCAAATTTTTGAGCTTTTCTTACAATCCTCAGTTCAGGTTGGTTCAGGCGATGCTGTAAGTTCAGGGGATACATGTCATGGTCCAGTATGAGTGGATTGTCCTGTTCCAGAGTAAATGGCTGTGAATCTCTCTCTTGGACTGTTTTGATGATGTCCTTTTGCCTTTCTATATATGCAATCCTGAAATCAAAATATGCATGTTAATAATCAATAATATTGTGGAAATATAATCAGTAAATGATGAATCATGAAATCACCTCTGCCTTTGCAGTGCTGTGTCTT
>CAJPEX010002280.1:0-41886 GCA_905338405.1 Notodromas monacha
TTCTATGAGATAATTCAGATAGGTACTTGAAAATAATTTGACATACAGCATATGTTTGAGGTGTAGATGGTTTCAATTTTACAATATTCATTTTTTTGCACAGATATGTGATGCCGGAAGCAGCAGGAACGGAAATCCAAGTGATGGACGACGACGAGCTCTACGTGTCCCTGGTGTTCGGACTCAATTCCTACTTCGGGGCCCGGGTGGAGGCCGAGGGGTTCTTCCTGAACAACGCCATGGCCAACTTCTTCCCGGCCGGAAGTGACACGGGTTCCGACTCGGACGCCGTGAAAAATGCCAACGTCATGGAACCCAATAAGCGGCCGTTGTCACTCGGGGCACCCGTCGTCGTGGTTTCGTCGTCACACATGTGCAAAACCCGGCTGGTTGCTGGCTCACCCAAGTTCGACATTTCGGCACAAGTGCGTAAGATGATTCGGGAAAAATTTTCCGCCATTACGTCGGATTTTATTTTATTTTTGTGAGATTGTAGTATGTTCTGTGTCACCGTTCCCTTTTTTGCGTGCTGCTGATTTGTCCTTGAAACTTTGCAATATTTAACTTTTCATCAGGCAGCATTCATGCAACCCTAGGCCTCGATGAACCCCGGTGAAGTTTTTTGAGTGAAATAAAAGGTTCTAGACTTTTTTTTTTTATAGAATATTCATCATTCGTCAATTCGTCAATCTTATTCTCGTTATTGTTCACTTTCTTTCTAACTAAAACGCCCAAGTTTTTATAAGACTGGTTTATGCAATATAAATTTGGCATGTTCTAATTGGAAATATATAAAAACTCGTAGACTTTTATTAAAACTTTAAAAGTGTTCTAAAATCTTTGGTTTTAGATTATGTCAAAAGATGAATGTTCTCATGAATATTTCCAGAATTGCTACAACCTCATTAGATTTTCATGCAAATTGCATTTATGTGCAGTTGAACGGAAACTGTATATTTTATATGTTAAATTCATTTACCCAAGAACCAAAAGTGGATCATCAGGGTACTGAAAAATAAAGCAGAAATTCAAATGGATAAAGCTGAAATTGCAAAAAGCTTTTAGGCAGTGAACAGTACTCATTTGTGTGAACTTGTGATTTAAAATTGCAGTATTTAGAAAATAGCAGTTCATCTCTCAGCTGGTATATTGCAAATGCCCATGCACCAGCCAAGAAGGGCATTCTCATCTAAAATTTGACCCAATTCTCTCCAAAAATTCCTTTTCTTCATGAAAAAGTCAGTCAAAAGAAGTATTATTTTTACAACTCGGTGAAAATTTTAATAGTCACCTGATTTCATTCAAAACTTGCCCAAAAGAACAAATTTCTTGAAACATGTCCAGATTTTGGCAAGAATCTGGGAAAGGGATGACTTTTGGATGAAAAAAGAAAACTTCTGTCTCATTTAGATGGATTGAAATTCCTCCATTTTATTCCAGAATCTTCTCTAATCTCTTGAACGGCATTTACAATCCCTTCTAATGTTTTGAAGCATATTGTTATAAGATCATTCCAGAATTAAAATATTCGAATGAACAGGTAATTGCTCGTTATTTGGCTCTGGGCAGTCCTTTGGCTGACAGTATCCACGCTCCAAGACTCCACCTGGGGGCTGAATTCGGAACCAGAGATTATTTAATGGTCCGGGACCTACCCTGGTTGGTTCGACCGGTTGAAGGCAGGTGGTGACACCTACGGGACCTCCGTTTTCCCTAGAGTAAAAGTCAGGATTCTCCCGGTATACACAGAACGCTACGTAATCAGTTCATTCAAGATTCCGTTGACGGTCAGGCAGACCCAAGAACCAATGCTTTAGTCACGTTCTATTAATCAATTTTCGAAATATTTCCCCAATATGTTTCCTCCAATTTCCTAGTTTGTGTTTTTAAAACTCTATTACAAAATAAATTTATGAATTAACGAGTTTTGATTAAACATATGAGGATTTCAAATTGGCATGCGTTTTAAATACCCGCTCAAAAAAACTAAGCTTATCACTGAAGTCTGGCATCTTTTTTCGAAGTTTTCGTCTTAATTTTCTATGGATATTTTGGCTTGACACATGAAAATGAAACCAAATTCATTTGTTGCGCTCAGAAGGAGAACGAAAATTTTTTTAAAATTGGAAATAAATTTGACCAGTGCTCAGAATTAAAATTGTTTCAATTTGTCCATATTCAAATACAGTACAAAAAATTAAACTCAACTCAAACTTTCACACAATAAAACAAATTAATGCTTTAATGTTTAATACTGTATTTTATTTTCTTGCCACGAGTCCACAACGTCATTCAAAATTCATTAAATGGAACTTCAAATTGGGTTTTTTCAGGATTTTAATTGCCGCCAGCCCCCAGTTTATCATTATAGGGCGTTTGAAAATGTTGTTTGTATGATAAAGGTGTCCTGAATTGAAGAATAAAGTTACCTGAAATGGAAAAAAAAACATTTGGCCGATAAATTAAAGCACTTGACACCTATTTTATAACTTTTAAAGTTGTTGGCTGAGTAAACATTTTCAGGCACCAACAGGTTTTAGATTTTTGCCAGGTCGAGGTTTTAGATGGTGGCCAGGTTTTTTGCTCTGTTTTTCCCCGATCAAAATCTGCTCGTAGATATGCTGCCGACGATGACACGTGAAAGCGGCGTGATTCCCGTCGAATAGGACCTGTCCCGGGTTGCGGGTTGCGCAGGCAAGACAGCAGAAGAATCGAGGGTAAACGTCCGTGCTCCGACCGTCTGGGTTCTGGAATTCGAACCCAAAGCTCGTGACACGTGGCATCAGGTGTCCCAATCAATAACCAACAAGAAAACATTTTCTGCGTAAGTCCGTATTCCATAATGCTGATAATCAAACTTAATATTCAAAGAACACAAGGTTTAAAAGAATTTCCTCCCATACAACAACAACAAAAATCACATGCAGGCACATGTTGCTGAAAGTGAATACCAAGGTTTCTTTTTGTTCTTGTTCTCTCTTGTATTGTGATGCTTGAAGTTTATTCATTTATTTTTCATTTGTGGCTCTCATGCACTCAAAACTGGTTCGTATTTCTCGAACACGCGAAAGATAGAATTTTAAAATGAATGCTGCTCCAAAGCATTTCAATTTCATTTCCTTAACCCTTGGGCAGCAGTGCCGGGATTTTTCAGGAAAACTTTTTCGCCACAAGGAGTAAAAACAAAGACAAGAAAGAGAAAACAAGAATGATTTGAAGGGGCAAATTTTGGAAAATTCAAAATTTTTTTAGCCGTCTTCAGAAAAATGTTCAAAAAAAGTTACTGTTGGGTGGCACTTTTTGAGGGATCATCAGAACAATGGTTTTTCTTGCAGGGTTATCTCCAACTTTGCTAACTTGGCCAAAGCTGTGTTTTGGTGACATTTGGTCAAACCAAAATGCAGAAGTCTGCAGAAAAAGGGTGTAGTCCAAAAGACCCCCCTGCCAAAAGCCCCCCTAGGTTCAAAAATGGAGGATTACAGGTATTCTTGTAACTCTTGATGGTAAGCTGCACCTTTCACCAGCAGGCCCAGCACAAGTCCAAGTACCAATATGTTGGTAAGTTGAGTATATGAAGGGACTCTTCACCTGCAATGGTCATCAGTGATTCTTTGAATTTCAAAGCATCATCATTTGCTGACTTCTGCAAAATCTACAGTTCACCTTGTTGGTCCAATGCCTGGTGCACTTCAGATCATCAATAATCAGAAGGTCGGTCAAATTGCATACTACAATGGCTATTTAGAAGTAAATCACATGGAGAGCATCAGTAACAGTGAGGAAGAGGCAGCAGANAGGCCCTGGATGGGACCAACCAAGCTGGCCAACTTCCGTCCACCACTGTGGATGCCCTGGAGGCAAAAGGGATCTCATTTTCAGTCCTAAGAGGGCCATATGTGTCTTGCGATGCATTAGTCAAGTACCAAGATTCCGTTGACGGTCAGGCAGACCCAAGAACCAATGCTTTAGTCACGTTCTATTAATCAATTTTCGAAATATTTCCCCAATATGTTTCCTCCAATTTCCTAATTTGTGTTTTTAAAACTCTATTACAAAATAAATTTATGAATTAACGAGTTTTGATTAAACATATATGAGGATTTCAAATTGGCATGCGTTTTAAATACCCGCTCAAAAAAACTAAGCTTATCACTGAAGTCTGGCATCTTTTTTCGAATTTTTCGTCTTAATTTTCTATGGATATTTTGGCTTGACACATGAAAATGAAACCAAATTCATTTGTTGCGCTCAGAAGGAGAACGAAAAAATTTTTTTTATTTGTAAATAAATTTGACCAGTGCTCAGAATTAAAATTGTTTTAATTTGTCCATATCCAAATACAGTACACAAAAATTAAACTCAACTCAAACTTTCCCACAATAAAACAAATTAATGCTTTGGGTTTTCAACAATGCGGAAAGGGAAAAGACGCACATGGGGGAGGGAATTGATGTGTTGTTTTAATATTTAATACTGTATTTTATTTTCTTGCCACGAGTCCCCAACGCCATTCAAAATTAATCAAATGGAACTTCAAATCGGGTTTTTACAGGATTTTAACTGCCGCCAGCACCCAGTTAATCATTAGGGCGTTTGAAAATGTTGTTTGTGTGATGAAAGTGTCCTGAATTGAAGAATAAGTTTACGTGAAATGGAAAAAAAAAAACATTTGGCCGATAAATTAAAGCACTTGACACCTATTTTATAACTTTTAAAGTTGTTGGCTGAGTAAACATTTTCAGGCACCAACAGGTTTTAGATTTTTGCCAGGTCGAGGTTTTAGATGGTGGCCAGGTTTTTTGCTCTGTTTTTCCCCGATCAAAATCTGCTCGTAGATATGCTGCCGACGATGACACGTGAAAGCGGCGTGATTCCCGTCGAATAGGACCTGTCCCGGGTTGCGGGTTGCGCAGGCAAGACAGCAGAAGAATCGAGGGTAAACGTCCGTGCTCCGACCGTCTGGGTTCTGGAATTCGAACCCAAAGCTCGTGACACGTGGCATCAGGTGTCCCAATCAATAACCAACAAGAAAACATTTTCTGCGTAAGTCCGTATTCCATAATGCTGATAATCAAACTTAATATTCAAAGAACACAAGGTTTAAAAGAATTTCCTCCCATACAACAACAACAAAAATCACATGCAGGCACATGTTGCTGAAAGTGAATACCAAGGTTTCTTTTTGTTCTTGTTCTCTCTTGTAAAGTATTGTGATGCTTGAAGTTTATTCATTTATTTTTTATTTTTCCATTTGTGGCTCTCATGCACTCAAAACTGGTTCGTATTTCTCGAACACGCGAAAGATAGAATTTTAAAATGAATGCTGCTCCAAAGCATTTCAATTTCATTTCCTTAACCCTTGGGCAGCAGTGCCGGGATTTTCAGGAAAACTTTTTCGCCACAAGGAGTAAAAACAAAGACAAGAAAGAGAAAACAAGAATGATTTGAAGGGGCAAATTTTGGAAAATTCAAAATTTTTTTAGCCGTCTTCAGAAAAATGTTCAAAAAAAGTTACTGTTGGGTGGCACTTTTTCTGCATTCCTGCCATAGGATTAGCATTGAGGGATCATCAGAACAATGGTTTTGCAGGGTTATCTCCAACTTTGCTAACTTGGCCAAAGCTGTGTTTTGGTGACATTTGGTCAAACCAAAATGCAGAAGTCTGCAGAAAAAGGGTGTAGTCCAAAAGCCCCCCCTGCCAAAAGCCCCCCCTGCCAAAAGCCCCCCATTGAGTATATGAAGGGACTCTTCACCTGCAATGGTCATCAGTGATTCTTTGAATTTCAAAGCATCATCATTTGCTGACTTCTGCAAAATCTACAGTTCACCTTGTTGGTCCAATGCCTGGTGCACTTCAGATCATCAATAATCAGAAGGGCGGTCAAATTGCATACTACAATGGCTATTTAGAAGAAAATCACATGGAGAGCATCAGTAACAGTGAGGAAGAGGCAGCAGAAGGCAATTTTGAAGATGATTATTGAACTCCTTTTTAGGACTATTGAAACCAGAAAGCCCTTCTCAGGGCCACCAAGCACTATTATGAAACTTGCATCCAATTATAAAAAAGTGGTGGGGGGGGGGGCTTTTCGCAGGGGGGCTTTTGACCTAGGGGGCTTTAGTCAGGGGGGGACTTTCCAGGGGGCTTTTGACCTTGGGGGGCTTTTGGAAGGGGGCTTTTGGTTGGGTACTGCAGAAAAATCCCAGAACTGCTGCATAATGCAAAAGGACCCACCGCTGTCCAAGGGTTAAAAACAAATGATAAAAACACTTTTGGCTCAATATATTTTCCATCCATTTTCATTTTTGTTACTTAATTTCACTTCATCCATTCCTTTTTTCTCATCAGTTGGCATTGAAATATCTACATGTTTTGATAAGTTGACTTGAAATTAGTTCAAATAATTACTATTGTGTAACTCTAGTGTTTGTTTTGGTTCAGTTAAATTATTAGCCAGTTTTTTAGACAATGGGATGATTCACCAAGATAATAGGCAGTAAAAATGCATTAATATGTATGCCTGAACGTATAGTAATTTGTTTCCTGTCAAAGAGGTCAATTTTTTTACTGGCCTCATTTTCTTACAAAAATTTTGGTACGCTGTTCATTGGAAAAATAATGTGCAGCAGATTTTAGTCCATTTTCCGAGACAAAAAAATGAAGGTGTGCTGCTTAAATCACGCGTAATCTGAATGATAAAGCGTGGTGAAATCAATAGTTGGTAAGTTCATGGATAAAAATAAAAGTCATCCACACGAGGGTTCAAGGTTTTATCTCTCTCTCCCTCCTCAATATACTCTCGATGTGAAGTGTTTTTTTTTCAAGGCGGAAAGTGAATTGCAGTCTCCACTTCGTCGTCCATTTCTTTCTTTTTCTGGGCATATTCCTGTGAATATATTGGACCAGCGCGTATCTTGGCCAAGGAAGCCACCGTTTATTTTCATTTTTTGTTCGTTTGTTTGTATTTTTCCCGCGGTAGTTGTGTCCTACTATATTTGTGTGTGACCTGGGAAGTTACCTGAGCTTTGTTTCTCTGCTCTTTTTTGTTATCTTATCTATGGTCTTCCGCATACAGTATACTGTATAGGATGTTTGTTCCGCTGTCTCACTATTATACGCTGGCTTGCTTTTCGACGCCTCGTTTCTTGAAGGAACGTGGAACCGGCGCAGTCGCAAACGTGGTCCGGCCGAGGGAATCGAAGTCAGTGGAATATTTTTTTGGTGTGAATCATCCCTGAATATTTTTCTTTTTCATCTACATTGCTGTTTTTTTGAAGTGGACTGAGTGACGATTTTTCGAGTGGAAAAAAACAGTGAATTTGAAATGCAATAATTCAGACGCACCTCATGCGATTTTGTTAGGAGAGATTTTGGACTTATTCTAAAAAACATTTTTCTAAACTGGGTACGAATTCAGGCAAAATTCGTGTTTAAATTGAAAATTTTTTATGTTTTATTTTCGAGATGTTATAATTCTTCAGTCACTGAATGTGGTGTGTGTGATTCTTTAGATGGAAAATATTGGACCCATTTTAAAAATGGAAACAAATCCAGGTTGAAGTCACGTCAAAATTTTATTTTTTATGCATGGCACTGTATTTTCAAAAAATATTGCTATTCTTCAATCACTGAAATTCAGGTGTGACGCTTAGTTGCAGAAAATGGTTCATTCAAATTTTAGGTTGAAAGGTCTGGGTAAATGTCTTTTGTCATGGGTCCATTGGATCCCTGACAAAGGAATTGAATTGTGCAGTCATCACAATGCAAGTTTTGAATAAGAACTCAAACTCATTTCAGAGGAGTTCATTCTCATTTCCCAGTTCATCAATTGGCTGTTAATTCAATGGTTGTAATGGCAGAGTCATTGGTTAGTTCAGAATATTGAATGAGGTAATTTAAAGTTAAAAGGCCCTTTAACACTAGGTTTTGACTTCCCCTCTCAAAGAGGAATGAGGGTTTTTATAACCAGGTGCTTGGACTGGGTCAGGAAGAAATCAGGTGATTTCTTCCTGGCTCAGGATTGGCAGATTTAGGCAAAATTGAAAAAGTGGAAACCACTTCTTGTCCTTGAGTGAGGCTCAGTGGTTTCAGCCGGATGCTGGAGCTGCGTCACTTTGTGCCGCAACATCTACATGCCTAAATTACACAAAAATGGCTTAATTTAAAAAAAATTAAAATAGCTTTTCAAACAAGGTTCTATCATGGTAAGAGCTTGAGAAGTTAATAAAAGGGCTATGGAATACTTGAGTGTAAATACGGTTTGTGCAGTAAACTCTATTGATGAAATTAATTTATGACGTGATGATGTATTTTGAAAATGGTATTGTCTTAATGGAATCAATATTCAGGTGTAATCAAAATGCTAAAATAGGAAGAAGTCGTGAAACGGTGGGAGGGAAAGACAAAAGTATTGCGGAATACGGATTTTTCGTACTGAATATCAGCATTCCTGACTTTATTTTTTACGTGTTTTTTGCCAGCTTTGAAAAGAGCAGGATTCGAAGGAGAATTTGGATTTTTGTTTCACGCTTTTGGGAATGCTTGTGTTTATTTTTTCAGTCGAATTCTGGAATGAATTTTCAGGGCCGACTTCGTTTGGGCGAATCTAAGTGGAACGAAGTGCGAGAAATCCTTGGGAGTGGCTTACACCTATTGTGTGGTACTGGGGAGGGATCAAAGCTTTCAATGCTTTTCGACTTGAAAAATATCAACTATTTTGACCTCTAACGTCGTTCAAACGACGAGGTCAACTGCTGATGCAGCTGAAAGGATATGCTGGTGTCACTTCTCAGTGTGGTACAGCACCCAGGTCAGCTGCCGGGTTTGTTTATGTGCGGGCGGTGGGAAAAGGGTTCTTGTGCAATATGCTTTACGGTTAGGTTGCATTCTCCAGTCTAGACGATGGTGGGTTGCATCATGAATTTGAATAATGGGGTTTCCTCGTGTGCAGTCTCGTGAGTGTGACTTCCGGGAATAACCATGTCGGTGAAAATATGTTTCGGTGAGAACATGATGCGTGGTTGACCAAGTTTTCCGCAGAGTGCATGAGAAAAATGCAGTTGAGAGAAAGGTGAGCAATTTTTTGCGGTATTTCTGGGACAATTTGCTGAAAAACCTTCAACGAGAACCTATAATTCGTCGGAAACTCATTCTCGAATATTTTTGGCGATTACATAATTTTTCATTTGCATTTTCAAAGTCATTTTTAAAACTGAGTTGTGAAGTGCTTCAATTTTTCAACTACGTGTAAATTCGAAGACGTCCGTGATTTCAATTTATATTTACAATTTTGCCCATAATTATCTTGTGAAAGAAAAATTGGGTGTGTTCCTTCGCCCCTGATGAATGTGTATCCAATGCACAAGAATCCCAGTGAAAGTCAGATACGTGTTTTTAAAATACTGTTTATTTATTCATTACTTTAATCAGTTTATATACCCGTATATATATTTTTTTACTCATGATGACGCAAAATGAATGTGGAAAATTCATGAGAGAAGTTAGTGCAGGCCAAATATTCTTTCTGAATTCATAATTTTGTTTTCAAACTTTGAAATTTTCGGAAATAGTTTTTCTTCCGTAATTTTCTGTCTTTCTGAACTCTTAAACGATATTCTACAGGATGAAGAGAAATATCTTGACTGTAACATCTCTAGAAAAAATCAGTGGTCTAAAAACTGAATCATGTTGGTAATGGCGTAATTGACACACCTAATCAGCAATAATTTGCACAAATATTTAATTTAGGAATACAAACATTGGAAAGCTTAAACATTTGTTTTTTTATAGTTGAAACTTTGAAACGCTAAGACAAGTACACATGTTGCTATGCCCCATATTATTGATTTGAAAATAACCCTAAGAAGAGAAACCACGAATTAGCTTTTTCTGGAAAATAAACTGAAGTAAATTTATGGAAATATTTTGTTTGCTGTTATGTCCATGATATCAGCTCAATTTGTTCAAGAGATTTAATTATAACAAATCTATTTTTTTCTTATCTGGAAATTTTAAAGAGATGTTCATTATCTTGAGGCACACACTGTCCAGATGTTGGGGAAATTTTTTTTTTCAAATTTCTAGTATCGATGAAACAAATTGCCTGCCTGTTAGGGGATCCGTGTGTCTGGGATCAACACTACACCTTTCAGAAAAAGTTTCTTTGAATTGTTACTCAGATCACCTCCCTTATTCTCTTGAAAATATATTTTTGAAAGGGGAATTTTTACCCTGAAAAGAATGGGTGCAGTCAGAACTCTTCTATTTCCTCTCTCTATTTAGAAGCGTGTAAGTTAAACTTGGCACAAATGCTTAGACATGGTTGAGCAATGCTCCAAAATGAACATCATTCAACTGTTGAACTTAACTTATTTCATCCCAATGTATATTTCTGTAAAAAAAAAGCCTTTAAAAGCCTTCTTTCAATGGATCCTCATAATCATCAGAACGTTTTTGATGAGCAGTGGATGAGTTAAACTTCAATTGCTACCTATGAAGAAAGCAGTCCTGGTAAGACAAATGTAGCATGAATAACTTCACATATTAACCCTTGGGTGGTAGTCCTGGGATTCATTCACAACATTTTGTGCCAAGAGTAAAAAAAAAAAAAAAAAAAAATGATTAGAAGAGCCAAGATTCGGGTAAATCCCAAATTTCTTCACATTCCGGCAGAAAAAAATTTTGTCTTAAAAAGAAAAGTTACTTTTGGTTTTTATTTGTTCTGCTTTCTTGCCATAGGATTAGTATTGAGGGATTTTCAGGGCAATGGCTTTCCATATCCTGAATTTGTTTCCAACTTTGGCTACTCAGCTGAAGCTGCATTTCTGTGACCTTCGGTGAAACCAATGCATCACTCAAGCTTAAAAAAAAATCATTGCACTGCCACTCAAAAAAAAGAACCCGCCGCCGCCCAAGGCTTAAAAGTTAATGCTCTGTATTTTTATTTTCATTCATTTTTTTGTGGTACCACAAAAAGTGCTATGAACCCAGGTTCCCCAACAGCAGCAGCAGCAGCTTCCACACGTGCTGATCCCAGAGCGGTTCAAAAAAAGCCGTCTCTAACGGAACCCAACAAGTTCAAGCGCCACGTGCTGGCCTTGGACGTCGGCACTTCCTCCATCCGATGCTTTGTGGTGGACGACAAGGGCGCCATTGTGGGTGGCGCCCGGGAACCCATCCGGGTTCTAAGCCCCGGTCCGGGCTTGGAAGAAATCGACCCGGACCACGTGTGGCAGGATTCCGTGCGCGTGGTGAAGATGGCGCTGGCGGATGCACGCCTAGCGCCATCTGACGTCCGAGGTCTCGGAATTTCTGTTCAACGTGGCACGTTCACCACGTGGGACAAGAAAACTGGCAAGGTGTTTCATAATTTCGTCACTTGGCGGGATTTGCGGGCTGCACAACTCGCTGATAGTGCCAATAAATCTGCGACTCTCAGGGTATGTTCAACGATGATTTTTGTCCGTCCAATTAATCTTAGTTCCATGATAAAAAAAAAGACAATGAAGTGCAGTACGCTAGAATTTATAATTAAGTCTCTCAAAATGAGTTGTTTTTTCGGGAGTTACAATTTTATTTTCATTTTACATAAGCAGTCGTGTAACCAATTTTTTTCTGTTTTTTTTTGTAATTGGTCGCACTTTTAGACCGCTGGTAATAATAAATATGTTTTGTTTACAGACGCGTCAACACTGTAAATTTCACTCATATTGAATTCCAATAGAAAAAAATTCACGCTTTGAGCTCAAAGAAAGCAGGTACTACAGTACAGTACTTGAATTTTTTTGCAGGCTGTCAAATGTGGAGGAACATTGCTGCATTTTTTGACGAGAATGCCAAAGTTCATTGTTGCCTCCATCCTTCGATTCCGGTCAAACTTCGTGAGTGTTACTCCTTGTATTTTCTGGCAGTTTTAATTTATTTTTCTTAGAATATATGAGAGAATTTAAATTAATCAAACCTCAATTTGATTCTTTTTTTATTCGAACGGGAAACCAGGAGAAATGTGGGATGTTAATTTTGAATCGCAGACATCCGTGGTGCTGTCGTACATGCTGACGAACCACGTGGAACTGAGGAAAGCCGTCGCCGAAAAGAACGTTTGTTTTGGCACGATCGAGTCATTTCTGGTGTACCGATTGACCGGGGGAAAAGTGCACGCCATGGACTATTCGTGCGCATCAGCCACGGCCATGTTTGACCCTTTCCTCCTGAAATGGAGTGACCTGGTCTTGCAGATGCTGGGTGTGCCCAAGAGCATCTTCCCGGCGGTGTTGCCAACGGCGCATCGGTTCGGGTTCACCGACGAGTCCCTGTTTGGGGCTCCAATTCCCATCTGTTGCCTGGTAAGAACAGTACAGTAAAGTACTATTTTTGCTCAAGTACAACCGCATTGCAACCTTTTTTTGTTTTGTTTCGTTGCGAAATTAACCCTCCAGCGGTGGGGCTGGGATTTTTTATTTCGCAGTTGCACATCATCAGACACTTTGAAATTCTAAAAATACTTCACAGTCGGATAAATTATGCCTAATTTAGAAAATAATAATCACTAAAAGTCAGTCTCTAGGAAGGATGCGTGTGTCTCACTCACAGATTTTTTTGTGAGGTTTGAGGCAGTTTAAATGGGTTAGTGGTTTATCAAATCCACAACTGAAAATCGTAAATAAGATTGTATATATTGTAATTTCAGGAAGAATACTTGGAAAAAAGTTGATGCATTTTTCAAGAAAAATGTTTTTAGAAAGAAGAACTTGGAATGATTAACCTTTTTTCAACTTGAGTATGGTACTGAAAGTACTGTAATCTATGGGCTTTGTATTATTGAAGCTCTTGTAAATTTATTGCTCTGTATGATCTTCAGAAGTACACCTGCATTTCATCAAAATGGTATTTGTTATTTAATCCTGACCAGAAAGGGAACTCTTTCCAATTCAGTCCTTCTACTTTAGTAATTCCCTATATAATTTCAAACGATAAATTTTATGCTTGAAGATGAAATACAGTCGATCCCTGCACAATGGACTTCATTTGTGCAACAAACGAGTCTGTCATGTGAAAAGTCTGTTATGCAAATTCAGTTGGGAAGCAAGGGGAGACATGAGGGACTCATGTCCACTGGCAGCACTCCCTTTACTGACTGAAGTCTGTTAAGCGGATTTGTCTGTTATGCAAAAGGAAAAACTGTTCTGCAAAAAAATATGTGGTGCAGGAGGTCTGTTGTGCAAGGGTTGACTGTAATTGCCTGTGATCTTGAGCCAAATCATGTTATTGAAAGCAATTGAGCCATGTTCAAGTGACACGTTCACTTGTTTTTTTTTTTTTCTAGAGCCGTTTTCTAGACAACGTCATTTTTTTGTAAATACGTTGTAAAAAAAAACTATCTGCAGAAATATGATTTTCAGCTATTGCGTCATTGGATTCGTTGAAAACAGGTTTGAGCTATTCTCGACTTTATCTAATGCGTAGTTTGGAAATAAAATAAAATTGTTGTGTCATTCTCAACGCATACACGTGACAAAGAAAGCGCAACAATGCGTGTGATATGCTCCGATAAGAAAAATGAAAACACCGATGCAATATTATTGTTTACAATCCTCGTTAGTTGTTCTTGACAATTCCTTTCAATGGCGGTAGTCATTTAGAATTTTAGAATATCCAGGACCTTCAAGTCACGACCTCTTGGATTTTGTCAACGAACAAAATTGTCTCATTTCAAAGATAACTCGGAATTCCAGATTAGGCATGAAATCTCCGCAGCTTAAAATAGATTTTGCTAGATAATCTAAAATAAATTCAAGAATTATATCGTATTTGAAAATTACTGTACATCGATTATGGAATTTTTTCGGAAATTGGGACAAATTAAAAATTTATGCGATGTTTGAAAAAAAGCGTGATTCTTTTTTATTGGAGTGTCTCTTTTTGAATGATTTCAAAAAATCCGGTTTTCGGAATTCCAAGAAATAAAGAATGCAGTGCTTGAAACCTTCATTGCTGTTTCTTGGACTCTCTCTAAAATCTAATTTCAAGAGAGTTTACAGCAATTTTCCTTAATTTTAAAATGAATTTGAAAACTAATCGACCAAATGAATCCTTTACTGAATGTTCAAAATCCTGTCCTCATTCAAGAAGCGATCCGAGTTCCAAAATATCACCGATTTAAATTTTCGTAAATTGTTTTCTCTCTTCAAAAGCTAATTTTTTTCCCTAACTTTTTGAAAAATCTCTAACTCAGGTTTTTTTTGCTGGTCCCTTGAAGTTTGACTATGATGAATTTAGAACATTTTCAGGTGAATTAAGTGAATGAAAATTTGTCTACTACCGGTAAGATTCTGCTGCAGACATTCTCATCAATGCCACATGCTCTGTACTGTATAGATTTTTATTTTATTTTTTCAATGCTTCAGGTCGGCGATCAAACGGCGTCCCTTTTCGGGTCCTGTTCATTCTCCCCGGGCGACGTCAAACTCACCCTGGGCACCGGCGGGTTCATCAGTTGCAATACCGGCACGTTAGCGTACGCCAACCTCTCTGGCATCTACCCACTCTGTGCCTGGAAACTCGGCGAGTCAGAACCCGTCATCTACGCTGCAGAAGGTGGCAACTCTGACACGGGCACTGTCATTCAATGGGCAGTTCGAGCGGGTTTAGTGGCTAATCCTGGAGACACGGAGAGACTCGCGGAATCCGCGCCGGTGTCCACGTCTGAACGACTCTTTTTCGTGCCGGCGTTCAATGGACTCCACGCCCCGGGGCTGAGGGACTCGCAGGCTGCAGCCGGGTTCATTGGGTTGCTGCCGTACATGACGCAGGCGCATATGGTGAGGGCCGTGTTGGACAGTGTGGCCTACAGGTCGTATCAGTTGTGCTGTGCTATTCACGATGATTACGAGGCTCGAAGGGATCGACGACGTGGCAGGAACAGGCCGATCAAGTGAGTGCTGAAATTGGGTCAATTTATTATTATTTTTAAAAATCGCTTTTGTATTTTTTTTTCGACTTCACGAAAAAGAGTTTTATTACATCAACATTTCAGTTTGAAAAAAGGTCACTTAAATTCCACCAGGTTGCCAAGGCCTAAGTTTTGAAAAATCTGGGTACAGAAGATCCCATTGTCTCATGAAATCCCCAATTAATTGTTAATCTTATTCTGGGAATTCATGAAAAACACCACCCAGGGAGAAACTTTTTTTTTAGCCAAAATTTTCTGCTGGATTATGAAAAAAAAATATTGGACTCTTTCCTGACTTAGGCCTTTGTTCAAGAATCCCTTTTTTAAATTGCCAACCCTTGTTGGGTCAAACTTTCGTAAATATATCCTGATTTTGCGACACAAGGGCTAAGAGTTCAGGTGTAAAAGATTCTGTTGATCAATGATTTGAGGCATAATTGGAGTCATTGAATGTAATAATTTAGTGCACAAGCTGAACATGTTCAAGTCAAACTCAAGGATAATTTAAAAAATGACACTGGAGAAAATGTTTTGAGTTAGGTGGAAGCAATCTTTTTTTTTTTAGGAAAAGAAGGAAGAATTACTGGAAATTATTACTGGTGATATTCTGGAACTTGGACTGTTTTTTTAATAAGTTGACAGGAATGCCAAACTTTGAGGAAATGATTTACAGTATTTGCACAATTGTTCTTTCTTTTCCTTACAAAACACTTGAACTGACATTTTTGTGGGGGTTCTCTTTCTGTGTCAATAGAGTAATAGCCAAAATTCCTGCAGAAAATTCGCTTTAAACAGGTTTTGACGCCTTTTTTGTGACGCAGTTTCAAAGTTATTTCCAAAGAAAAATTCGACATAAGGGATGCATTTGACTTGAGGAGGTTTGAGTTACATCAAGGTTCAAAATTCATATTATTGACGCGTCTATTGATGACTAAATTTCTTTGTTGCGGAAGAAAACAGCTTTTTCCTCTGTATGCTGAATTTTATTTTGGCACCTTCAAAATTTTTAAAACTTCAGTTCTTCAGTCTAGCCAAAAAGAATTGTATTTTCGCTTCACTTGAGCTAAGATTTAGGTCACATTTTGATACTGCTTTGATGCAATTTTTTTTTTCGTGCAGAGTTGATGGTGGGGTCTCTCAAAATGGATACATAATGCAACTTTTGGCTGATCTCTGCGGAAGGAAATTGATTTGCAGCATGGATTATGAATCTGCTGCCCTGGGAACTGCATACATTGTGGGACTTCAGACGAGTAAGTCACTGAAATTTTAAATCTTTGTTTTGAATAAGTTGATTCAACAGAAAATACAGATTTCCTGGATTAATTCTGCATGAAATTCCGTATGAGCTTCAACAGTGCACAGAAAATTAAACTTTGCGCTCAAAAAAAGGTTGATGAAGATTGGTGATGAATTTATTCAAGTTTTTGTGTCAGAATTCCTCATCATTTTGTTTGGCCTCATCACAGTGAAAAACTGCAATTTTTTTCATTCGTGCAAAGCGATTACGCACGAAATTCAGACCACAATTTTGGCACACATTTCTCAAAGGAGTTCCACGTTGTGCTGACGACGACGTAATTTTGTTTTCTAACAAAATTTGCAGAGCTATGGGAGTCTGAAGAAGACCTGAAGAAATTCTACCGGCCCGGGAAAGTATATTTGCCGAATCCGTCGAATCGTGCGCAAGTTCAGCGCAATTTCCGCCGCTGGCAAGACGCAGTGTGTCGATTTGGCAGTTGGTACAGTGGAATTGAGCGTGAAGAAATGCTGCGTGTGCCGTCAGTGTCGACTAGCTTCGACATCGACACTGTGTCAGAGAATAACGACGGCAATCAAGAAAGCCCCTATCGACAGTTGCCAGTGTCGTCTTTGAGAAAACAATCGTCATCCGGGGACTCGTTGGCTTCCAAAGGCCAACAACTCAAGGATTTTTGCAAGGCTCTCAAACGCGGTGGTGAACGGGATTTCTGAAATATAAAATGATTCATTTTCCCATATTACCGTCCAAAATTTCATTTTTTGTGTCGTCGTTTCGAAAATTTTAATTCCGCGAAACGCCAGATTTCGACGACGGATGGGACGGGAAGTGCAAACAATAAACGAGTGTGTTTTTTTCTTTGTTGGGTGAAAGAAATGAAAAAAAAAGTTTTTATCTCGACTTGATTACTTCAATTTCTTGGCACGATGCTCTGTAATTACTTCGTTGCTGTTAAAAGGAAAGGTGACAAGTTTCCAGTAATTGCTGTCATACGATTATCTTGTGTTGGTAAATTCCTGCTTAGCTTCATTATTACTCGACTTTTGCGTTGGCTGTTGTTTAATTATGGACGAAGCTCCAATTAGTGGTAATTCTCTGGTCAAGTTCACTGAATTTGGTTTTCTTCTGTGCCTCGAGGCCATGGAAAGTGTGAGAATGAAAACCAGCATATGGTTGAGCTTTGCTTTTATTTGCGTTTACTTTGAGCTTTCTTTGGGATTTTTGGTTAGGTCGCCGAATTCTGTCTTGGTGGCTTGGACTGACCAAATTTCGGAGCCGGAAGTCGGTCATATCCGTGTTTCCGGACATGAAGATTGGCCTAATTTGAGTCTTGAGAACGATGGAAAATATTCCGTGAGTCGCTTACATTAATTCGAAAAATTAAGAGAATTCTGTATTGGACCAAAGACAATTTTATGCAGAAAATTTTTTTAGATAAACTGTTTTTAGGGAGTGTACCATATATGTAAAACATGAAAGTGAACCAGCAATGAGAAAGTTGATCAGTGATTTCTTCTTCTCTTTTGAATTTACAATTAATTTCCACTTCATTCCAGAAGAAATAAACACATTTGGTACAAAATATAATGTACTGTACTTCTGTACAGTCGACCCCCATCTAACGGACTTGATTTGTGCAAGGGACAAGTCTGTTAGACAAAAAGTCCTTTACACGAATTCAATTACATGAAAAATTAAAAATTTCAATTTTCAACACTAATTTTANACAAAAAGTCCTTTACATGAATTCAATTACATGAAATATTAAAAATTTCAATTTTCAACACTAATTTTAAACCAAAAAAAGTCTGTTTGGCGGATTTTGTCTGTTGGGTTGGAGGAAACACTGCTTGCAGAGCTGGTCTGTTTGGCAAAATTCCCTTACACGGGAGGTCTGTTAGGCAGGGGGCCACTGTACTATTTTCTTGAATTGTACCAATATCTACTGTATTTGTTTGAGTACTACCTGCACCTTTTCTCTCTAAATTGAGAAAGATAAAAAGGATTGTTCACCTTATAGATCAGGAAAATTTTTAAAAAATTTTAGAAGTCTAGGTGCATATATAGCAAACTTGATCACAGTATGTGAAATTTTAAAAATAAAAGCTTTTTTTTTAATCAAATATGAGAAATACTTGAATTTGAGTTGAATTCATGTTTAAATTGAAGTTCTGGTGTCTCTTTTGCTGTTGAAATATTTCAGATTTTCAGTACTTCATGAACAGTTTTGTAATTCTGACCTGGTTTTTCTATTCCAATGGATCCCAATAATGAATGATTCATGAATAATATCTCCCCCCATTTCAGGGTGTTTTAGTTTCCCTGTTAGACTTGCTGACAGAGAAACTAAACTTGACTTATTCCTGGGTGTACCGAGAACACTCAGCCCTGGAGGACTTGCGATTTGGAGGAGCAGATGCCCGCACTGGCGCCCCCTATGGGCTGTTTTCCCTACTCGCCAGGAATCGCACGGATCTGTTGCTAGGTGGCGCTCTGCTCAGCGTGTCACGTGCTCGGATTGCGGACTACGTTTACCCGCATTACGTAGCCAGGGTGCACTTGGTGGTACATGCGCCATCTGAGGTGCCACCGTGGCGCAAGTTGCTGACTTTGTTTGATGCTGCCACTTGGGTCTGTCTCGTGGTGGCCAGTGTGGCTTGCACTGGTGTGCTGGTGTTTGCTGCTGCCACTGGTGAGTATATGTGCGAAAATAAATGTTCGAATTTGAATTTTATTTGAATTTTCGCATGCTTATGTCAATTGAATTTGAGAAAAATCAAACCCCATTTGCTTAAATAAAGATGACTTGTTTGTTTGCTTATGAGGCACCCCAGCGTGATAATTATATAATTATTTCTGCAGGGAAGTCTCTGTATGACATGGTTGGTTCCGGTGCGATGCTGGTGTCGAGCGTCCTCAGCGAACAGCCCCTGGAATTCCTAGACAGGCGCCGAATCGCCGCCGCCACCGCCGCCGCTGCTGCTGCTGCTTCATCAACGCAAAACCCCGGCGTCCCATTATTGTCTGCTGCTGATGGACGCCGATCCGCGTTCTGGCGCAACGTGTCCATGTGGTTCATCCTCGGGGCGTCCCTGGCTTTGTGCACTGTCATCACGAGTCTGGGCAAGGCCAGCATCGTGTCGACGCTGCTGGAGGTGCGACACGACGCTGCCCTGGCGACCTTGCGTGACCCGGACGCATTCCGTCGCGCGGGTCGGGAATTGAGACTCCGAAATGGCACTGCGTACAGCGACATTGCCGCTGTGCTGCGTCTCAAGTATTCCTTCGTGGGCAACAACGACGATGATTGCAGGTGCTGCTGCTGCTGCTGATGATGATGATGATGGGGAAGAAAAAGGACATGGTCATTAAGAAATGCAAGAATAAGAGAATTTAAATCTTGTAGATTTTTTTTGTGCTGGAAAAAGATTTTTAAAACCACGCGCGGGTCTTTCTGGGTTCGTCAGGAATGGCATACATTTTGCAAAAACTGCTGGCATTTTTGAAATAAAAATATTACTCAGCCTCCAGATATATGCATATTTTTGAGAGAGAAGTTCAACTTTTCAACAGAAAATCTCAGGGAGACTAAAAATTATTTTTTCACTACAGCAGTCTTTTAAAAAGTTCAACATATTTTCAGAGGGTATAGGAATTCGATTGCATTCCAACCTCTTCAAGTCGAACTTGAAGGGACCAGTCAACAATTGAGTTTGTGAGGTTTAAAAGTTGATGAGGAAACATGCAATTTTGTTGGGGAAAAGAAAGAAGAATTGCAGGAAATTTTCTTGGGTGATATTCTAGGCATTTAATTGCTTAGTAAATGACTTGACAGAATGATGAACTTGGAGTTAAGAGTTTATTTGCCAAATTAGTCTTTCACTTCCTTCTAAAATGTATCAAGTTACATTCATATGACTATTTCCTCTTTCCAGCGCTAAAAAAACAAAAAAAACTATCAGAAACGCCTCGTGAAAATTCGAATTAAAGAGGTTTTAAGGGAAACCCGTAATTTCTAAGGGAAACCCTGATAGGGAATCGAATACAATTGACAGAGGGGTATTTTACTTAGAAAGGTTCAAGTTTTAGACTGTAGAGGTTCAACTGTACAATATATTTGGAAAATTTTTCTATGCTCATTATATGTCCCAAAAAGTTGACTGTTCAAAAATTGTTCGCTTAAAATTTTCTCTATTCAGGGAAAAAATAAAGATGCATACGAATATTTCCAGACTTCAGGTATACTCGACACTTTTATTTTTTTCTTGCATTCTGGTACAGCAAATTTTGTGAAAATATCCGGGTTCCTACCTCAAATTTTGTTTCCTCACATGCCGAAATTTAAAGAAGCACCACTGGAACAACTTGAAGATTGTTGGAAAAGAAGCCATCTCCTGTTAATTATACTATGTGAATTTCACTGTGTTTATTTCATTTCTGTTTTTATTCTGCAGGTGTCAAGACGTGATCCAAAACCCGCGTCGTTACGGGACACTCATCGAGCGCGGAGAATTACTGGGCCAGCTTCGGGCCAGGGACTGCGACGGGCACCGCCTCATCGCGGGTTCGGCGCCTGTCGCCACGACGCCCGTCGTGTTGTACGTCCGTCGGGACGCCCTTCCGTTGGCTCGCATGGACGCCATTGTGATGCGGGTCCTAGAAACCGGACTATACGTCAAGTGGGAACACGACATCCTGGGTAAAGTGCCCGGGGGTTTGTTTGTGTCAACTGAGCGAATCCTGAGTGGTCGATTGCCAAATCCGACTGAATCATCGCGGAGAAGCAATGATGATGATGAGAGTGGCAATGGAGCGACACCTACCACACTGCGGTTGAAGCATATCAAGGGTCCTGTTATACTTTTGATTGTGGGTTTGAGTTTGGCGCTTGTTACGTTTTTTGGTGAACTTTGCGTTGCTGTGTGGAGGTTCAAAAGATTTTCTTGCCCATTTCTTGGAGAACCACGCTCGGGATTTCAGATTAAATCTCTCTCCAGAAAATCTTAAAGGATCAAGATAAACTGTTGGCCTTATATGATTTCTTGTGAAAGATTCTCTCTAAATTGTTCATTCAACTAAACCTAGATTGTATTTTATTTTATTTTTGTTATCAATTTGTGCTTTGTTTCCTGCTTTGAAGTGATTAAATGTCTTTGAGGGGATTTGTGTTGGGTGGGGAGGGGGTTTGGATGTGGAAATCTTGATTGTACCTTGTGAACGCTGAAAAGCAGCAAATGAAGTGTTTTGTTCATTCATTCATTCTCTCCAGCGAAAACTGTATCAACATCAATCGTCTTCAACTTTAATTATGTTTTTGCATGAAGACGAACTTGAAGCATGTACAAAAAAAAATGACCTACAGTATTATATACTTCTGTCACTGGGGTTCAGTTCTCTTTGTGCATTTTTCAATTTTCCAGGGAATATTTTTTTTCACTGGAAAACCCCTCAAAAATTTGAAGAAATCTCTACCAAAATCGGAGGAAATTATTGAAAAAAAATCAATAAATTGGGTTTATTTACAGCGGTGATTTCTTGACATGAGTCAGATATGTGAAAAAAATCGTAATAAACGGAAAAGCTGATCAGGTTGGATTTCCTGACGATTTTTTTGCAGATCTCGTGCGCAGTTTTGATTCAGCAGCTTCTTTGATCAAGTCTGCAGCCTTTTCAGCGATCATAACAACAGCTGCGTTTGTGTTTCCCGAAATGATTGTTGGCATGATGCTTGCATCCACAATCCGTAATTTGTCGACTCCATAAACCCTGTTGACAAATTAAATTATTCCTTTTATATCATCAGTAAAAGTGAAAGAGCAATGAATACTATTTTATTGGCTTTTATTTGTAATTATGTGTGTCTCCTCATCCGAGTGTTCGAAAAATATTTGCTCTGAGAAAATAAATTGAACTGAAATATGCATATTTTAAATTCATTTCTTACAAATATATTCAAATTTCTTCGCTGAACTTCCGACGACTCAGTTTTGTCAATAAGTGATCAATGAAGAATTTAAAATATAACAAACAGCCAAATCTTGAATAATCATCAGGATATGAAATAGTTTTTATTTTATTTTAGGAAAGTTTCTGCTTGTTCACACGCTAATTTTATAAGCGGAAGTCAGTTTCTTGAAATTAAATTGACTCTCACTTTTCATTACCTTAGTTTGGAGTCGACGACAGCAGTGGAATCGTTTTTTGGTCCCATTTTTGCAGTGCCAACTGGATCGTGCATACTTTGAGCAGCATGGCGCAAAAAACACCGGAAGTAATCATCTGAAAATAATGCCAACTCCTCACACCCGGGGAAGGGCATTTCGTATGGGCTCGAACCCACGCTGGCAAATGCAGCTGTTTGCGACAGGTTGAACATGATCCTGAAAGCTGTTTGGAAAAAAAAAAGACGGAGATTCATTTTTGACTGGAAGAAAAATATTATTCAGCCAATGTGTGACACGATGGGAACACGTTTTCTTGGTTTATTTTTTTTTTAAACTTGCAATCAGCCAAGGAGTTATTTTTTTCATCACCCCTTCCGATGAGAAAATGAGAAACAAAATGAAGGCCAATACATATATTATGCGTCAAATGAATTAAATTAAATCGTAGCAAAATTTTATAGCAAAACATATTTGTTGTCGGTTTGAAGCTAGAATAAGTGATAGAATCGAGGATTATTCGTTTCAAAATTACGCAAGAAACTCTTCTCCAAAATTTCTAGAGAAATATTTTCTAAAATATTGATCCAGATGAAGTTCTTTGTCATTTTTGAAAAAGGCCTCATTTATGTATTTGTTCTTCAACTACAGTACAACATTACAGTACTTGTTTCTCTTCTTGGCCAGCAACAAACCAAAGTTTTCGCGGATTTTTTCTAGATTATAAATTAAATAAGTTATGTTGAAATTTGAGAAAAACTCACAATCCACGAGAATTTCCAAGTCTTTGCTGGAGTTGAAATAGTTGGGAAGAATTATTAAATCAGCTTTGGAATTCCTGGACTTCAGTCTGATTTCTCCTCTGCTTTCTGGCCTCAATAACGTCGAACAAACAGCCCATTGGCGTTTTGATCGAAGTGGAGTGAACCATTTTTTCCAGACCTTTTACAAATAAGAAAATCGAGATAATTCCAGATCACCCGAATTTCGGATATAAATTCAAAATTTCAAATATTCCTGGAAAAATTGAAGAAAGCACCTTATCTTTTTAAGTCCGAATGACAAAAGATTTCGAAAATGTTGGAAAATCGATCCCATATTTGTTTCATAAAACTAAAATTTTTTTTACATCTTTGATAGTTATTTTGTGTAAAAAAAAAAGTGGGAAATTTTTTCAAAGAAAGCTTGCATACCTCTTGTGTGAAACCATAATTTTTTCTAAATATTTCACCCCTGTCACCAACATGAACTCCACCAGGAATGAACTGGAACTGCAAATCTGGAAAGTCTTCCGAGGCATCCGCAAATTTTGAGTTCACGAACGCAATCGCTTCAATTCCAGAAGATGTCATTGAACCTTTTGCACATAAAAATGAGTTTCAATTTAGCACGCATACTATTTTTTTTAACAAGTCTAGCTCTCTCACCTTTTCCGTGATTCAAAAACTTGAAAATCTCTGCTCTCAAGTCCGTTTCATTCGAATTTGAAGAAGAGCCTCTCGCATTTGGAGCCAGAAACGTCATCGCACAAATGCCAATGTGGTCTTGCAGATTTTTCCCCACTGGTGCGTCTCTCACAACTGGAATCTGCGCATGATTTAAAAGCCAAAATATTCATTTTCATATAAAACAGGGCTAAGAATCGCTCGTTTATAAACCTTCATGGCTTCCAAATGATCTGCTGGTCCAATACCAGATCTCAAAAGAATCCCTGGGGTTCCAACAGCACCAGCTGAAATAATGATTTCCCCTTTTGCTCTTGCGCTGAGAGTTGTGCCATTTTTCACGTAAGAGACCCCGATAACTTTGGTTTTTTTGGAATTGAAACGAAGTTTCGTGACGAGAGAATTTAGAGATAATTGAAGATTTTCTTTCCCACTCGCAGGTCCCAGAAATGCTTTGGCAATGCTGAGACGACGTCCATCTCGAATCGTCGACTGAATCAACATGAAACCTGAAAATGAAATTAAATAATAATTGATCTGAATATAAATGAACTCTAAACTAGCGGGGGGATAAACCTGTTTGATTTTCTGCATTGACGTCACGAATTTGATACCCCATTTCAGCAGCAGACGCCATGAAAGACAAGGTCAGAGGAGACTTGAAAGCCGGGTCAGAAACTGTCAAGTATCCGTCTTGGGAATGAAATTTCTCTATACATATGAATTCAATCATAAAAATTCCAATGAAGAATGATGATCACGAGCATTTTACAAGTGTTTGTTTGTCTCACTGTCAGCAGCTTTGAATCTATTCCGGTTGTCCTCGGATTTGAGAAAATAGGGCAAAACGGACTCAAAATCCCAGCCTGTGTTTCCCATTTGTGCCCATTTGTCAAAGTCCTTTTTGTTTCCGCGTGTGTAAATCATATTTCCGAGGGTTGAAGAACCTCCGAGAACCTTTCCTCGAGGCCAACTGCATCTCTAAAAAAAAATGAAGCAAAATAATCGTAAACAGTTCGCCTAAAAGAAGGAAACAAATCTGACCTTTTTACTCATAGCAAGACAGAAACCATCGCCAGGTTCAGACTTTGTTTTCCAATCAAAGTCTGATCTCTGGAGAAAACTGGTCAAGGCTGGAATTTCTGCCAAGGGTTCTTCGACCTCATTTGACCCCGCTTCAAGAAGCAACACACGAACATCGGGATCTTCTGACAGTCTCGAAGCTAATACTGATCCACCAGAACCCCCACCAACTAAATATGAAAATATAAATTAAAAAGCCCGTTTTATGAATTTATCTGAAATTTTCATGGAATTAATTTTGATTCATCATGAATTCAAGAGCTGAATTTGGTTTTAAAGCGCTTTCTGAAAGCTTTGAAATTAAGACGAAAGACATCCTTCTCAAATTTCAATATCGATGACATTCACGGGAAACAATATCGCAACCAATACATTTTAAATTTATATTTGTTCAAAATGAAAGCAATCTTAATAAAATGATCAGAAGTGAACGAATAAAATTTTGGATTCTTAAATCTTATTTCGGCCCTAGTTTCGTTGAAATAACGAGTTTTGACATTTTGAAAAAAATTAATCCACACTCTTCACTTTCAGATTTTGAAAAAAAAACTTGCCGATGATGTAGTCGTATTCAGGAAGCACTTGTACTGTGTCTTGAATTGGGGGAAAAACAAGATGCCTCACAGATAAAAGCGTGGACACCAAAAATGGAATTATGGTGCTTAAAGCCACTTGCTGTGCGGTTGGCAACCCCGACAACCACAGCTCTGCCACTGACACCATACTTCTTAAAAATCACCACCTGTGCTGAAATTTGAAAAAAACATATTCACCGAGGACCTTACAAAGTCTTGATTGCATATTTATTCGATACTTCGAAAAAATGGAGCGAACATTTTCCAACTCACTGAAGCAGGAGAAATCCGAGGTTTGACTGGAGTTGTGGCAAGGTTTCCAAACATAGCTGAAAACAATGAATGACATTTAACAAGGGGTCCTTGAGTGATGCGAAGGCATTCCTGAAAAGTTGATGGAGCTCAATCAAAAGAAACGCTCGTTAGAAAAATAGCTCCATAGCTCGAAACGATTCGTGTTTAAAAGGCTTTCTGCATGAGCGAAAATTATGCCATCTGGTTCGAATCATGGAAAATTATTCTTCCATGATAGACACAATTATCAGCTTAATGAATCATGCTTTCCTTTGTCTCATTATTTTTTTGTGTGTTTGAAACATACACTTGTTTTCAATTTTGTGTTCCCGCGCTGTTCTGCAATACGAGGTTTTGAAACGCGTTCAACAAATGTTCCTACAGAACTTGCCCAAGTATCAATAATTTAAGTTATAATAATGAAAGATAAGAAAAATTGATTCCGAAATTCGGAATGCCATGAGCTCTTATGTTGGATTAACCAGGTTGCAGATCATGCTGCTGTACAGGAACACTGGAATTTTGTTTCGGGATCAGTAGCAGCGACATCTAGATACTAAAACTAAAACAATGATGTTACTGTTGGCTAGAAGTCGGCTCCTATAAACACATGCATTTTTTGACTGACGGTCCAACTGTTATTGTGCAGCAAGGTGTCATTTCATTTATGCAACAATTCTGAGTGAGTGCAAAAGGCTCAGAATTTCCAAAATTCCGTATAATTGGAGTGTAGAATAAAAAAAATAAAATAGACGTCACAACAAATTTTCTGGTTTATTAGCTTGAATTATTGAAGTATTCGTCTGAAATTGGCAGAAATGTATTATGTATATAAAAATTACTCCTCCTCAAAAACGTGGTCTTCCTTTTCAGAACTTGAGGTAGATAAATCCATCAGCTTTAATTGTAACTAACCTAACTTTAACGAATGTCAAAATTATTAATTAATTGTTAAAAATCGAATAAGACCACCACGATGTTATTGCGAATAATTTGACACGCAGAAGAAAGATTGCAGATAGAAGAAAAATAATTGATCAAGCTGTACGTACTAATTAAACGAGAATTCTATATAATCCCCTTGAAAAATCTGTTTGTCTGATACAGTATCATTTGACTTGGGAATGAAATTTTCGGATGAAATCCGGATTCCACTTTTTTCATTTATTGAATTTTTCATGGCACCATGGCACCATGAATCATGGTACCATGAAATCAAGTAATGCAAGATTGAGACGAGATGATTAAACAATGAAAATGTTTTACCTAGAAAGTCGCAAAAAAAACCTCCGTCAAACTGTGAGGGAAAAAGGTCAGAGACAAAAAATTAAATTTTCTTGATATTGTCGAGCATTCAATTTTGCAGACATTCACGTGTGTTCGACGTGGGATTACATGCATTATGCGTTTGAAAAGATGGAATTGAGGAAGTACCTCATTTAAGTGGCCTTCATGCATCTACATAATAAATTCAACCACTCCTCCGAAGTGAACTTCAATCTTCGGCATTTATTTCTCTCCCGCTCGCTTATCAATATAAAGGTTAGTCTCAAAGTTTTTCTGCATTTCATTATCAATCAGATCATGACTAAAAATATTTCCAAGGCATGCTACCTTGATGCTGGAAATTTATTAGAATTATTTTCGTAGTATGCATAACAAAACAAACAAAAAACGCAGAGAAAACCAAAGAGAAATGGTTGAAAAATGGGTGCGCGGAAATTTGACTGACTTCTTAAATTCTGCCACCATATATTTCTATTTTCCGGTCAGGCTCTCGAAAAAGTGGCAGAAGTATGTTGAAAAATGCTTTGACTGACGTTAAATTTTTTTTTAATTCGAAAAACTTCGCATGTCAATTTGAAACAACATGTGTTCGGGCCAAAACCACGAACGAAAGCACAATAAGAAAATATTTTTTTGAATCGTTTAAATTCAATGTTCGTTTAACGGTCATATATGAATTCACCTAATTGAAACCATAAACAAGTGTATCGTTTGAAATGTGATTCAATAAGCTTCAAGTCTATGTTTTATGTCAGGATTAAACCACGCAAAATTGTCAGAAGGTACTTCAACACAAAATGTCTTTTTTTGCCCGACATTGTAATGCAGTCTACAAACATTATTCTAGGCAGTTCACTATAAGCTTTGGTGTCGTGGACGCTTTTTATTTTCTGCTTCCGAGGATACACAAGCATTGAGCTCTATTTCTGCGACGATTATTAAAGTGATGGTCTACGGTACGTATATATTTATTATATTTGCATAAGCTGGGCGAATCACGTGTAAACTATGACAAATTTTTCGACAGGGGTTTTTGGGTTCAATATAATTTCAAAAATTAAATAGCATTTTTTTACTGCGAGGAAACACCGCGGATTTTTTACACTTTTCGCAAGTGATATTCAAATTTTTTTCCAGAACGCTTGGTCCACAGAAGACTTCTGCAAATTCTAATTCATGTTTTTTTTCATTATAATATATGCACTCTCAGGCTAATTTTAAAATTATAATAATTTTCTCAGCTGAGCAGTAAAAGTCAGAAAATGTTGCGATTCACAAATTCTTGCTTCGGCAAATTTTTTGTTGAACAAAAGAAAACATTTATATACATTTAGAATTCATCATCATCAGGTGAAGAAACTTGTAGGTTGGTCCAAAATATATGCTGGGAAAACGGTGGGAGTCGGAATCGTGTGAACGAACTCGGGATAGGACGTGCTAACCCAGCCTTGGGTGATGTAAAACAAGAAGGGTACATGGCATAAAGAGCCTGAAACCGAACCCGGGCTCTTTATAGTGAGATTCCTCAGCACAAACCCGAGGTTTAATGTTGGAAAAGGCCTTGACTGGTGTGCACGAGTTCCTCGGCCCCAGGGCGGGTATAGGCCAAGGAATAATAAAGGAACGAACGAACCCGTCAGTGCAGTATTGTCGGGAAAGGTTTTGCGAGTCGCAGCACATAATCCGCGAGACTTGTTTTAAACCTGTGTCTTTTTCCATGCTAGTAAAAATTTTTAATGATTTTTAATGCTGTATACCGCAGTACTCGTGTTTCTCGTCAGTCAACGATTTTACAGTCTCGTATATTGCGTGCCTTTCCAATTAAACGCGTGTCTCATTTTGATTGATTTGGCGAATAACTCCGAAGTGGCGAAATTACTTNGTTTTAAACCTGTGTCTTTTTCCATGCTAGTAAAAATTTTTAATGATTTTTAATGCTGTATACCGCAGTACTCGTGTTTCTCGTCAGTCAACGATTTTACAGTCTCGTATATTGCGTGCCTTTCCAATTAAACGCGTGTCTCATTTTGATTGATTTGGCGAATAACTCCGAAGTGGCGAAATTACTTGACATTTTTGGGGATGACTTTTTGTGATTACTGAGATACTTTTTTTTTTTTAGATCTGATCCATTTCATGTCTGTCATACATTTTAATAAATATTGATGAATTTTTCCGAAACCACGAATATTTTTCTCGCCGACACGGATCAAAATGGTTGCAAGTCTGTGTGTTACAGCTAGAAATTTAAAGTATATTCAAATACAACATAGGAATAAACATCACCTCATCGAAGTCGTGTGAATATAATTTCGAATGTATTTGTGGGCAATCTCTCAAAAAACGAATAAAATTGGTGATGAATTCTGGTCCTGCTGATGATGCCACTGAAATTCTGAACATGTTTTAAAAAGCAATTTGAACTCCTAGTTTCTTTAATAACTCGTCCTAATTTCATACATTTTAATAATGCAAAATTATCCCACTCATCAGGTCAAATTATTCTTCCTTTAACAGAAGTAATATAATATTTCTTCTCGTCCTTCGAGGAGTGTTTTTACTGTGTTCTTTGATGAAATGGCAATCAGTGAAAAAGTAGAAAATGAAGAGTTGCCAGTTACCGTGGAAACCAATGGATGTGTCGACCACCAACCCTTGAAAGATGTGAATGATTCGAAAATAGGTAAATATTTGCTTCTTACATGTTTGAATTCCTTGTAAATCCCAGACTTCTGCTGGGAAAGATTTATTTAATCAAATCAGAACAATTATTCCGGAGAATGGAGCTGGGAGAATATATTGTTCATGTTATATGTGTGCTTCGTCCTTGGGTAATTCATTTTTTGCAAAAATGATTTTTGAAAATAGGAATCATCTCAGTGAGATGGACGGCTGTGATTGTGACGTTTGTTGGGTTCACGGCGTCGATTGCGTTGCAATCCACGACCAACATAGCTTTGGTGGCAATGGTCAACTTTACAGCTGTCAGAGAGCTTGGACATGAAAGGCAGCTGAACTCAACCGAAAGCTTTTCAAATGAAGTGAAGGAAATGGAAAACGAAAGCCAAACATTGGCATTCAACGATGAGAGATGCTTCGAGGATGACATTTTCGAAGAAGAGATTGTGCCAGGTTCAGAAAATGCGTCTCATCCGATTTGGAAGGTATTTTGATTGCATGTGATGATTTATGGTTGCAGATTATCTTGCAAAATGCTAATCAAGTGCCAATCTATAGAGCATAATTTTTTAAGCTGTTAAGAGTTGCGTAGCTTAGGGTAGGATTATTTTTTTAGTTTTTATTGGAAAAGATCATGAATTAGATAATGGAGCATGATATTAAGGAGAGCCATTTCATTGTTTTTCACTTTCAAAAATTGTACCTATGTTTGTGCTTGCGTTTCTTACTTAGTTTTTGCATCTTTCTGTTAATAATTCGTGCATTTGTATTTTTCATTTTTTCTTTCCCACTTTGAGATTCATTACGTTGTGTTTGTTACCCCAGTTTATCATGCTTTTGCATGAGGTGTATATTGTACGTAGATAAATTAATTTATAATATACAGTGCAGTTTCCTTTTCATAAATAATTTACATAAATAATTAAGAACAATCGTTCTTTCATAAAATTTGCTGAGAATTTCTTTAAAAAATTGAATTGTATTTTCCTTAGGCATTGAGTGTGACGTAATTTTAATTTTTACGAACCGTTGATGATTAATTATTTATCCAAAGATGTGTTTTAATGACCACATTTTATTGAACTACGAAAATATTTCCCAGAAATTAAAATTTGTGTGAAAAATATTCTCAATGCATTAATTGGTATATTCGTTTGGTTGGCACTTGATCGTCATTTATTTATACTTTTGATGTAATGGGTACAACTTGTTTGTTCATTTTCTTTTCGAGGGAAATATTTGATGATCTTGGATATGAATCGGAAATTGATGGGAGATTGAAGGCAATTTTTAAAATGTGTTTTTCTTTTCAATTTTTAGCGTGAAGACGGTCCTTTTGTGTGGGATGAAACGACGAGGCCAAAACGAGTGTTTCTCGGCGTCCTTGTGTCGGCGTCACTCGTCACTTCCCTTGTTCCGGTTTTCGCCAATTTCGGCAAGACCTGGATCATCGCAATCCGGTTTTGCCAGGGCGTCATATACGTGAGTGCGACTTTTGATTCATAGATTCCAAACCCTTTTTTAAAACGCGAATTCAGTATTAATTTTTTTGGTGAATTATTGTGTTTTTGAAATTTTAATCTTAGAAAAGTTGGGCTGGAAAATACTTCTAAATAACACGGTAAATCACGTTTTCGAGAAAAAGGTTTTTATTGCTCTCATATTTAAAGTACCTTTATATGTTTCATGGTTGATATGAAAATGTTGGAGGATAACTTTTTTAAAAATACAATAAATATGCATGATGCACTTTGTTATTCATGGAAACATCATTTTTGTCTGCCTCTTTTCCGTCCATTTCATCAAGTAAAAAATTCGTGATAATGGGATTCTACCCAAAAATCTTTCACACACCATTTTATTTTTTCTGTTTCCTTAGAAGAGTCTCAGGATTCCTCCGTTTTTCAAATTTCCCGCTATTTTTTGCAATGCAATTTTTTGGCATATGCTCGCTGAACACAATTTCCTCGGAGAAAAATTCCTTGTCTCGAAAAGATCTCTTATCTTTTCGTGGTTGTAATATTTCTAGAGACATGATTTTAAGTGCAACGATAATGCATTCAATTTTGAAATATTTTTTCATAGAGAGTATGAGCACTGTTGTATCTTGATTTTCAGCAAATAGTACCTCGGTTTTTTAAAACTTGAATCGGTGTTTAATTTATTTGATTTTTTCTAGGGACCTTCCTTTCCCGTTCTGAATGTGGTAGTTTCCCGGTGGGCAATTCACCATGAAAGAAGTCGAATGGCTGCTGTTTTGTATTCAGGTTAGCAGCTGTTTTCTAAAATAAAATCCTTTTGGTTTGATTTCATTTTTTTAGGTCATCGGAGATTCATTCATGGCGAATGTCAATTGAAAAAATCGCAACAATGCGATTCCATGTGAGAAAATACCCTGGACGCATTTCCTCTGCAAACTATATTAAAGTTGAAGAATAATGAAAGGCTCTTGCCTGTTGGTGATCTGAAATATGATGGATATTGCCAACCATTTTCAGAATTTTTTGCTTGTGCAAATTCAGGTGGAATGACAGGAATGCTGATTGTGAATTACGTCGGAGGAGTGATTCTACCCAAGTTTGGATACGCCGCTTTGTTCCACATGATGAGTGGCATCAATGCTGTTTGGGCAATCGTTTTTTGGCTGGTCTTTCACGACAGCCCGAAATCCCATCCCAAAATTTCTGGAGAGGAATTGGCTCTTTTCCCAGTGATGGGATCTGCTCAGAAACACCAGGTACTGTATTACATTTTTGCGACTGTTAAATTTCAAAACACAGTTTATACGCGTTGATCGTGTGCGTGATTTTGAATGAATCAGGTGAAAACGATTCCTTGGAGCGGCATCTTGAGATCTCCGGGGGTTTGGTCAGTCATAATATGCAGTTTCATAAAAGGTAGTGGGATGTCGCTCCTTTTCATGATGCCCATCTACTTGAAAGCTGTGCAAGGATTCGACATTCAATCCGTAAGGGATTTCTTTTTTCTGAGTCGAAAAATAAATGCATGGACTGTTTTTCTTTTAGAGTGGAACATTTTCTGCTGTTCCATATATTGTTCGGGTTGTGTTTTCCTTGGTGTTCAGCGTCTTCATCGACTGGACAATCAAGAAGCAGTTTCTTTCGAAATGTGTCATCAGGAAACTTGCTACTGGTCTCGGTATAAATTCAACATATGAATGGTATTAAATGTTTTCTTTGAGATTTGCAAAATTTTAATTTTTAGATTGCTTTGGATCAGCACTTTGCTTGATGATGGTGTCACAAGTGGGCTGTGATTGGCCTTTGGTGGTTCTGGCCTTGACGATTTTTGCTACTCTTGGAGGAGCTTCTTATTCCGGTTTCAGTGCAGCCATGATGGACATGACTCCTCATTTCTGTGGTACTGTAAATGAAAACCCTTTTCTGATTAATTTAATGAGAAATTGATTGATTTTTCTCATGCTGAGAATATAATTTTTCAAGGTACACTCGGAGGACTGGCGTCGATGGGTTACACACTCGGTGGAATGTTGACCCCAGTTGCTGTTGGCCTGGTTTTGCAAGGAAAAGTGAGCCAATTTAATTGCGTTTTGCCGATTTAGTTTTCGTTATTGTCTAAAAATTTGTTTTTAAAGCAAAACTTGAGCAGTTGGGCGATAATTTACCAATTCGGAGCAGCTCTTCATGTCGTCAGTGGGTTTTGCTTTTGGATTCTCGGGACGACGAAACGACAAGATTTCGACCCGGAAATCCGCGAAGAAACGACTGCTGATGAGGATGAACTGAAGAATTTGAAAGCGGAAGTAGAATAATGAGTTTGAAATTTAATTTTTTTTCATTCCGATTCCAGCAGTGCTGAACTCATGAGTGCATTCGTAAATGATAACAACACGTACACGCTGTGGTTTGGTTCGGCGAAGATATTTGCTGAAAATTGTTGTCATTCCTGAATAATTCATTTCCGGATGTATTTCTTGATGTGCATTATTTTGCGTCGGCATGCTGATGAACTTTTGCAATGATGAGGATTGTGCAATGCAAGCTTGATGAAGTCGGATTTCCGGGTTTATCTTTGGTTGAAATCGAGTTCCAGCAAAAATCGCAAACGGACTTGAGCTTCGCTGTAGACCAAGTATTCACTTTTGTCGAAATGCCCAGTGAATGGGGTCCTGATGGGTTCCCCTTGTGGCACAACCACCTTCTTCCCGTCAAAGTCCAACACAATGTCTTTATTTGGGTCTGTAAAAAGATGATATTGGATTTTTTGTTAAGAAATTGAAATTTTGATTGAAAAAGTAGGCAGTGCAAATTTTCACATGTCTGACCTGGTTCTCCAGATCCTCGAGCCACAACTGAGTCGTACCCAACTGGTGGTTTAGTGAGGGAAGGGTCATCTTTCGTGATGTTTTTTTCCTTGCCGAGGGCGACTTCTGCCAAAAACATGATACCAATGTTTTTCTGCTGCAACTTGGCTGAATTTGCTGCCACACCCCATCCCCAACCTCCAGATGGCCCAACTGACGCAAAAAAAAAGTTCATAACAATTTTCAACATAGATCAGTGTTGTTGCAAAATTTTTGCAGGCTAGCAAACGCTGGTCCGAGTTTTTATGATTTTGCCAAATTCGATAAATGCTTTATAAATATTTTTATTAAAACAAAATACCCACAAGAATAATTCAATACTGTTTTATAATATTTTTATGAATTTGATACTTGTAAGGTTTTATTTATGGAATGGTTTTATCAAGCCTTACACCTTGAATATCTTATTGAATTTACAGCAGAGTCTCAGGAGATAAAATTTGGATCGATTGAATAAAACACAATAATTGGTCGGGCAATTTGCTGCCACACCCCATCCCCAACCTCCAGATGGCCCAACTGACGCAAAAAAAAAGTTCATAACAATTTTCAACATAGATCAGTGTTGTTGCAAAATTTTTGCAGGCTAGCAAACGCTGGTCCGATTTTTTATGATTTTTGCCAAATTCGATAAATGCTTTATAAATATTTTTATCAAAGCAAAACAGTCAAAAGAAAAATTGAATATGTATTTTGTAATATTTTTCTGAATTTTATACTCACCATAACCAGCACTTTTTTCGTTTTCAGACGCAAAATATATTCCTCTGCCAACTCTTCCTCCCGAGTGCGGCATAATTCGCAGTCCTCCTTGCAAAATTGCAGCAACTACAGCAACTTTTGTTCCATGCCAAAGAAGCTTTCTGTAAGCAATGCTGTCGCTTCTCATGAATCTCGTCACTTCTCCCTTTCTGAAAGCAAAACACGCAATTTCTGGAATAAATTTAAAATACTTGTTGAAAATGTTAACGTAGAGAGGAGTCGAATGTGCGATTTTTCAGCGCTAAAATCGCAAGGTTTGTGCAGATGTTGGTATTATTACGTCATCTGTCGCTGACAAAAGTAAACGTCAAAATATACAGGCGTCAAAAAATGTTGCAAATTTTGAAAAAAATAAAGGTTCAAAAATCTTCACCTTGTCATTTCGTAGATATTGACGATTGGAATCTTCCAAATTTTGTTCGTAGCTTCTTTGTAACACTTGATGATTTCATAAACCTTTTCAGTTGGATCAATTCGGCGCAAATCACAATCCAACTTCTTATACTTCACATCAAGCGGATGAGGTGGCAAATCTGCACTGCTTTTGCTCTGCTTTCAAAAATGATAAATATAAATAAACGGCATAAGAATGCAATCTGAGGAATTGTGAAACGGAAAAAAATATCAGGTCGTGTCGGAGAAACAGATTTTTGAAAGAGCTAAATTTCACAGGAACAAAATCCATTTCGGGTAAATTTTTTTGTACTAGCGGAAGTTTAAATTCAGACGAATTTTTGACAGGAAGTTCGAATTGCAATGAAGAAGTTTTTTTTTAACGATGAAAAATTACGAACCTTTTCCGCCTCTTGCTCTTTCTCAATGGATTGTGCAATTTCAATATCTGAAAGCACAATCAACATGTCCTTCTTTGCTTGCACCTTTTCCTCAGTCTCGATGGTTTCAGGTCGAGATCGTTTGAAATCATGCGGGATCAGGGTGTAGAATTTCGACGAAAGCTCTTGGTAAACTTTTGTTCCCTGTTTTCGAACAGTGTGAAAATTAAAATCATATTTTTTTACGTGATTGAAATGAAAAAAATACGACACCTTCTTCGCCTTGATGGCGTTTTCAAGTTCAACGAGGGCGTCGAAACCTTTTGCAATTTGCTGCTTGCTCAGTTTCCCCAGTGGCATTTTCTTGACATCTGTAAAAACGTTTATGATATCAATTATATACTCATTTTGGCAGCAGTTGATTTCAGAAAAAACTTGCCGATGTTCAAGTCCTTCATAGTGTTTGCAAACATGTCAGTGTCGAATATCAATTCCATAAGTTCCTTCACGTGAGGATCCAACGAACACGGTTTTGTTTTTGCTCCATTCGACGATTTTTCAACTTTTGAAGAATCCGGTTCGTCTTCGTCTTCATCTTTCCACGTGGAAGGAAAAAAAAAATTGCGAATTCGAGATTTTGAGAAGGGGCAAAGGAAATTTTATTGCTTACCTCCCATATCCAATAATGTGTATTTTTTATCGATGGGGACAAAGTTGTCTCGGTTGCCCCAGTGATTTCCAGTTTTATCCTTGAATTTCTTTTCGAAATCTGCGATGGCTCCATTCAGATTCGAGCCGAAAGATTTCAAGGAAACAGCTCCTGGCTCACCCTGAAAATTTTGGGAGATTTCATTTTTAAAACTTGAAATGTAACATAATCTTTGAAGAGCATGTCAGGGAAAAGTGGGTATTTTTTCTCCGTGGTTCTTCTCGCCACCATTCGTCGAAGCGGAAAGTTTTTGAAGCGAGTTGAGACGTCTGAAGATTTCCAATTAAAATTTGGAATATTCCAAATGTTATTTTTCAACATCAGGATAATAAAAGAGGTGAAATAATCACCACTCGTCCCCAACGATTCCAAGTCCAGTACATTCCACCGGATTTTCCTCGAAGCAACTGAACGACGTAGTATTTATTATTGTTCTGTCCGATGTTCGTTTGGTTCAACATGCAATCGTAATCTTCATACACCTGAATAAGAAGGGAAGAAATGATTTTTGGAAATATATCATTGAAAACCAGTGTTGATTATGCATATAATACGTCAACATGGTTGTTGATTGAACACTTTTCGTCGACTTTGAAGCTCTTGCGTTTTTGTGGTCCCTGGGATTTCAGGGCTTCGAAAGCAGTTTGAACGCTGTCCTGGGCTTTGGGTTCTTCTTCGGTTTTCTTTCTGCGTTTAGATTTTTGCGGGGAACTCGCTGCTTTTCTGGATGTTGAGAAATAAATTATCTTTTTTTCTTCAAAATCCTCGAAATAAATATACAGTACTAGCAAATATTCCACTCACGAAGAGTCGAGGAGGCGTTTTACGAGGTCGGCTTTTTTGCCCTTTGAGTCCAGGCCGAGATTTTCGCAGCATTTCTTCAGTTCTGGCAATTTCATGGATTCGTAATCGACAGGTTCATCTTCTTCTTTTTCTTCTGTGACTTTAGATCGTGCGGGACGCTTTTTATTTTGCTTTGGTGCAGCAGGAGCAGGTGTCAGGGTGTTTCGTCGCGTTTGCCTCATTTTTATTTTTAAAATGAGGAATGAATTCCACACGGTATTCGTGTATAAGGGAAACCTTGATCAAACGACAGAAATTGGTAATGGGAAACATTTTTGAATTAAAAATTATTCACTTCCGGAATACAGACAAATTACTCAATATTGACGAATTTTGCACCTATAGAAACGTTTCGGTTATTGTGACAGATATTTATTCCGGCGGAAACCTTGTTCAAAATTCACAAATTTGGGCTTCCATATCCGTTCACATTTTAATTGGCACACTCAAGCACAATTTTCCAGCGAAATTTCTTCACTATTGAGTTCTTCGGAGATTTTAAATCGTGAATAAATTTGAAACGATGATAAAGTGGATATGGCATCATTATTTAATCCAAGCGAATAAATTCTTCAAATTTTACAGACGTGAACTTCTTTTCGTACACTTTTTTAAATTTTCAAACTCGAGCAAAGTTTTAAAGGGCAATATTCTGAATAGAAAACTTCCCTATATACAGAGGTTATAAATGGCGAATTTAAAAGTTTAAAACGGTTGCGGATGTGGCCTGAATTAATACTTATTGCCACGAAAACTTTATTCAAATTTTGCATACGTGAGCTTCTTTTCGTTCAATTTTTTAAACTTACACTATTTTCCAGGGAAAATGCTTTTGATTTTTGCAATAATTTTGTAGGCGGATTCTTCAGATATGTCAGGAATGGTGACCTATTATAGGCATTGATTCACACATTCACTATTTTTGCTTGTCAAAGTCGAGCACTGTTTTCTAAGAAAAAATAATGAATATTCTTCACTTTCGGACCCTCGTCAAATTTGCCCACGTTCAGGTAAAAAGGTGAATTCGACAACGGCAAAAATGTTGACCTCGTTTAATGTCGACGTGTTATTCCACTGGCTTTTGTCATCGACATGCGCCTTGTGACTCAACTGAAGTGCGTTTCATCGACCCGCTATCAAAGAAACGTTCGTTCCTGTTGTGGATTCCGTGTGTCGCTCAAATCCTACGCCCTTTTCTGGGTGCGGGTTTTCACGTGGGTGAATGTGAACGAGGGCTGCTCAAAGTTGCTGCATTTCTCGAACAAAATTAAAAAAAAAAAAAAAAAAAAAAACAAGGACTGCGATTTCAGTTTTTTATTAGCTTGCTTCGGTACAGTCGAATCTCGTCAGTCGTGGTGGGATGCTGAGTAAACTCAGCATTTTTTTTAATTGAATTTATTGTAAACAGCACCCGTCAGTCTCGAGTGGAAGCCATTTCATTATGATTTATATGAGAGAACGAATATGAATAAAGCTTCTGCACGAACTTGACTTTAATCAGGGAAACTGTAATTATTTCCACCCAGAACATTTCGGATATTCGAAAAATCCTCAATAAACAGTATTTTTGTTTGAACCCAAGACCGCGTCAGTAACAACAATAATAATCAGCAATTCAAATAGCGCATCTGAAGAACATATATCGTCATATTCCATAGAATTTTTGTCGAATTTTTTGTTTCCTCCAGAAATATTGCAGCAATATTAAAATAGAGCATGAAAATATTCTTTGAGCAAGTTTCATAATATACATTTAACTTCAGCCCGAATAAATAGCTTTTTTCAGAATGCACGCTTATTCGCATAAGAAAAATTGTGTAAGATTTTTTGTGGCTATTGGGTTTTCTTCGTTTTCAAAATTGAATCGAGTATATTCGTCGAATGCCCCTGCGAGTTATCTGGAAAAGAATTCAGATAGCACAGAATACGGCAGTATATATATGACTGCTTCACTTATCTTTACATTTTTTTGTGCGGTCCGAGTGTTCTTGAGTTTTCAGTTTATTACCGTCGAATCTCTTCAAGTTAACTTTAATAAAGAACCAGCCTCAAAAACTATGAGTTAGGGTTTCGAGTTGGGAGAAAAAAGCATTTTTCTTGTCGGGGCGAAAAAGAAGAATTACAGAAAATTGTAATTAGTGATTGTCAAGGCATCGAATTGCTTCTTATTAAATGAGTTGACAGGATGCTGGTGAACCCCTATTCTTAAATGAACGGATTAACCGGTTAGTGAAGGAAAGTTTTGTATAGCATAATAAAAAAAAGACACAGTTATTTTATTTTTGGTTTTAGGGTGGTCCTTTAGGCTCAAGACCTCCTTTGAGGACGTGGAAAGCCTTCGGTAGTTTTTTTTTCAATACATTGTTTCTAAGGGAATTCAGAAAGTGACTTGAAAAAATTTGGAAAATCAAGATGGATAATGGAATACTTTTGATATCGCGTACGTTAATTTATAAATTCGCTTGCCGATATTTCGAAAAAAAGTTATTCCATTCAATTCGTCCTTGTTCTAAGTCGAATTTCAGCATATTATTATTGGCAAAATTAAAAAACATTCAATTTCGGATTCCGGTTTCGAATGAATGCTTTTCACAAAATCGGATTGATTCACATTATTCACGATATCTAAAACAGACCTGTGAACTGTGGAATAAATTTAATGTAGGTACTCAGCTCACAATTTTGAGCGGTTTCGTTCAGACATTGAAAGGCAATACCTTTTTTTTTAATTTGAAGATCACATTTCATACTTTAAAAAACAGGGTGCTCTTTCAAGCCTCAATGATAGCAATAAAACAGAATAATTAAAGAAGTGCACGATCAAAAAATCAGCCTGCGGAAAGTTTTCTTTTATTATTCCCAGATTCGGATAATTTCGGCACACATCATGAAGTCAGAGTTTGAAGTAAGAAAGCTGGCCTATAAGAGTGACTCCTCTTTTCTAAAATTCTTCTGTTTCTTCAACTTCTTCACTTATTCACTTGCTGTTGCAAATTGGTCCTGGGGGCTTCGGGGAAAATGGCCTCGGCAACTTTATTATTGGTGGCTTTGGCCTCGGGAATTGGACACAACCTCCGGGTCCAAACTTGCTTTCCTTGCGTGAATCATTCATTTTTGAGGAATTTTTTTTTTCCTGAAATAAATCAACATACCATGTTTATAATCTCTCACATCACTTCTCAATTTTACAGCTTAGTTAACACTTTATAGAATAATACTTACGAACTTGACTTTTCAAGAAATTGTCACTTATTGTTCTCAACTCTGATGACGAAGAAGCTGTTTGAGAGAGTCTGATGAAGAGTCTGTTGAAACGCGGATGTTTTATACAAGTTCCTGATGCAACAAGAACATGAAATGACACATCATGGTTGTTTAAGGGTTGATGCAATCCTCAATTTTGTCACTTTGTATTGAAATTGCATCATCGTGTCTCAATACGGAAGCATGACGATCACTGCATCTTCTCATCATCGAGGGATGATTGATATCCCGAATTGTTGATGAGCTTCTTATGGAACGCAATCATTGAGTAAAAAGTAAAGATTTTGAGAAATATCGATTTCTCTTCATGAAATGGATTCACGAGAGCGACGAATTGGTGACAATTATTTGAAGAAGAAAAAAGTATCACGGGCATAAAATTCCCTCCCATTCTGAATATATTTTAATCTGACGAAATTTAGTCCCTGTGCATAGTAATATTATTTTATAGTCTGAGTAACTTGAGAACTGGAGCCGACCAGCTCATATTATTCCATGAGTGCCACCTTTTGTTCTGAGAAGACGTAAATTATCTTAGACGTTGGAAATATTAATTTCTCTTTTCTTGTAGGAATTTTAAATCAGGCATAAATATGGGTCGAAGCGGCTGTATATACTTCCAGCAAATTAATAATTCACACGCATTGAACCCATCATATATCATCACATGGGTGACGGTCACCCGTTTTGACGAGTCGGGATTTCTTTCTGGCATGAAGTATATGCTCCAATTTAATTCCCCTTCCCTGGTCTGGTTTGACAAGTGATACGTTTTCTTGACAGAGGGGAGACGATTCATTTTATCAAAAGATTCTGCATTAGATTCTGTACAGCTTGAAAATGCCATGCATAGATTTAATGCTCTTATACAGTACCTAATTGTTTCATTTGTATGAGATCCAGTATATTTGTCAGTGGGACCCCGACATACGGACGCCCTGACATCTGAACGATTCGACTCAGAGGCACCGATAACTTTGAAAAAATCTGCCCTGGAATGAGAGCAATACATGTTTCGAGATACGGAAACGTTTCCAAGATTTTTAGAACAATACAAATTGTATTTTTCTGAACATTGACATCTCAAACCAATTCAGCCATTTATACTCACAAAAATTATGAATGAATTCCATCGTGAAACTACCACATGTCAAAATAATAAAAAAAACAGGCTGATTTTGTGCTTCTTTTTTCAGAGTTTTTATTCATCATGTGTGCACAGCACAGAATAGCTAGAAATGTTCTTGTATTTTTGGTCCTTATTGAGCGCTTTCTGATGCCAAAAGATAAGATTAAAACATGTCTGGTTTCCTTTTGAACAGGTACCCTCCGTGTCTTGAAGTTGAGAAAAACTTGAATCAACGTTTTTCAACTTTATTCCTAATTTTAGATGACCAGGAAACCCAATTGAAAGTGAGACCCCAAGATGCGGACATAATTGGTGCATCAAGAGT
>CAJPEX010002281.1:0-41860 GCA_905338405.1 Notodromas monacha
TGTACATCTCCATGATTTACAGAGTTGACGTTCAAAACGTTGGTACCTACTTGACATTTACCTTGATAACAACTCCTATGCTTAGGGAGTCGGAGGTTTTCCAGGGAGTTGTGGAAATCTAGAAAATTACTACTTGTATAACTACCTAGTGCCAGCGCCCCAGCTTCCAACTCCTAACATTTTTGCTGGGTTATAATGTAAAAAGACTTAATAATGTATCCAATTTTTTTAAAGCTTTGATACATGTACTTTTGCTGGGACATGTACAAATGAATGAATTCCGAAATCGACATCTCCAGTACAGTATTTCAATGCATAAACTGCCTCTGCCATATTTTTTATGTAACTCACCCTGAGCCCAACACCAAATGAGATAATTTAAGATAGATGTTGCAATTAACTTCAACAGGTCAAATGACAAAGAAAACTTGATGGCAATTGATGTAGTGACAAACTTAGACAAATAATCCACCATAATCTATACAGTGGGGTCCATATGACATGCGGATAATTTGTATTTGGGGCAGTTGATATTTAAAAAAAAAATGTGCCTCAACATCTGGACAAGGTACAGACATTTTAATAACATTTCTAGACAAATAGAAAAATTTATTTTTCAACATGTTGATATCTCTTGAACAAACTGAGCTTTTCATATTACAAAACAAGTAAAAAAAATTTACTATAAATTCTTTGTAATTCATGATCCAAAACAGGCTAATCTTTTGCTTCTTTGTTCTGTTCTTCCCGTCATCTGCTGTGTACAAAATGACAAGATTTTCACTTGTTTGTAGCTCCTTTTCATGCCAAAAGATCTAATTTTGTGTTATTTTATTCTGCACAGTGATTTTCTGTATCTTGAAGTAGAAAAAAACATTTATTCTATTTTTTTTGCAAGACTTTCCATTAATTTTTGATCAACAGCGAGGATAACCTATCAAACATATTCCCATTGATGTACAAAGGAAAACGTGAGCCAACATGCGGAGGTTCCAACATACAGACCAGGTCCAGAAAAAGCATCAATTACCTTGGCATCTTATTGGGGCCCCAAATTATTTTAAATTATCCTATATCACAAGCACCCTAGAAAACCCTAACACTGTACTAAATCCAGTCAACCCTTAATTTAGTGCCACTCTTGCATAGTGCCACAAATTTACTTAGCAAAAATCTCCCTCCATTAATTTCTTAAGGAAACCCCAATTTAGTTCAAGCTCACTTATTGGTGCCACCAAAAAATCATTGTCCTGTAAAAAAAGGGCCAAAATCACGGCATTTTTTAAAGGATATCATTAATTTATAACTAATAATCACATTCCCACACTCACATGAAGCTTATGACAACGTTGGGCATTTTATTTTGCTTTAGAGACAAAAAAAGATCTCAAGAAATAGTTCAGCTCTTTCACCAAATATATGTTTAAAAAAACAAATATACAGTACAGTATTCTGTCTTTTGTTTAATATTTTAAAATGCAATATACAATTGGTGCTGAGCTTCTAATTATAGTATTTCTTGAGGGATTATCTTTTAGAACAAATTGACTTGCCTGACCATTCTGATGTAAACAAATTTATTTTTCCTACAATTGAAACTCTGAACTGAACTTCCCTCTCATATACAATACCCCTGATTTAGTGCCACTGCCTAAGTGCCCTACCGCCACAAAACGTTGCAGGACAAATGGTGGCACTAAATTGTGGTTCGACTGTACACCGATGTATCTCGTTAAAACAATATAATATCTGTGCAAATACGTCCTGAAATAGGGTATAATACTTCTAACTTCCCGCGAAAATAGACCAACGAAAACATAAATGCAGAAATAATGCGATGACAGCGCTAACAATGAAAAACTGACCTTACAAACGCACGGAAAACTGAAGAAATCGGTTTCTTTCATAGAACGATGCAGCAGGTGCTGAAAGTTGACCGACAGAGAAATCATCCAAACTCACCAGTTCATCAAGTTGACTCGACCGAGGAGAATTTTCGACAACTGGGCTTGAATGTACCGCTTCACGACGGAAATGTCTCGAGTTTCAGACAATAGACGCAAGGTTTTCTCCAAGATTTTGCCAACAGCTGGCACTCCATCTCTGCGCACGGCTTCAATGCCTTTCGCTTCGTATTCAGAACTTTTCTGCTCCAGCGTTTCATATTTATAACCCGACATAACGCTTCTTATATGAGCAGAGGACAGGCGAATCTGGTTCATGCCGTACAGATATTGATCGATGAAGATAGTGAATGTGACTAATGTGAGCGTCATGCGGTTGAAATTGTTTTCCAAGAACGGCTCCATTCTGTATGTACACACACATCATCAAACATTTATGAAATACGTTTCAATAATTTCAAAATGTGCGAGAGAATCATCCAGAATGACGTTCTAGCAAGAATTGAGAGATCCGATTAGGCAACCCGGAGGAAAACACAACTTTCGTCATGGTATCCACAGAAAGATGTACCGTAAAGCAAGTCCACCGAATGAATGTGCTGATCCGTTCAATCCGCATTTTTCATTGACGCATTCAGGGATTTGTTCGAGCATGTAGCAAATGGAAAACACATTTCCTTAGCCTTTGCGCAATAATCATGGAGCAGGTGCAAGTACGGAAGCACACTGTATATGAAGACCCACTTTCTGTCCAACTAGCTGGAGTTGATCCGAATATCCAGATCACAGGCACTCGCTCAACTACCCCTCCAAGGAAATCCGAGTATCTCAGATCTGCAATAGTGAATCCAGAACTAAGATGTACATCACAGAAACTGGACTAAGAAACCTCACCAAGACATCCCGGCAGCGCTGTGTAATGGTCTGCAACCACGATGTTGGCCAAAAACTCACTTCGATTGTCTTGATGCGTTCAGTGCAATCACGGTCGTCTGGGACAAAAACCGGCTGGCAAAAATTGGCCTCTCTTTCGTACCGCGTAAAAATCTGAACAATCGCCAATAAAAGATGCACACCAACCTTGATTTGAAATCTTTATTGCAACAATCTGGAACAGTAGCAATACAAAACTAGAAAATGCAACGGACCAGAAAGGATTCTATAGACAAAGGCACGGTATTTTGAATGAGACTTCAGTAGATTGACCACAAACATGAGTGTCAAAAGAGACAACTGATCAAAGCTTAGTCACGCAAGTTCGGTTCTAGACAAATGCGCAGATTCAATACCCAAAATGTACCGTAGACTCGTAGAGAGCTCCGGAGTACACCTGATACTATTTCAAAAATCTTCATCCAGAGTAAATTTCCTGTTCTGTAGTCCGGCGCCGGAATTCGCAGAGCCATCTCCACTCACGGCAACACCAAACTTTTTGTACTCTCCAACTCTTTTCTCGAAGAAATTCGTTTTGCCTTCCAGCGATATGTTTTCCATGAAGTCAAACGGATTTTCGGACATGAACACCTTAGGACAACCCAGCTCCAGAAGAAGCCGATCAGCAACAAACTCGATGTACTGAGCCATGAGATCACAATTCATACCAATCATTCGCACAGGCAACGCGTCCGTCAGAAATTCCTTCTCAATTTCGACAGCTTCCTGAATAATTTGGGTTACACGGGCTTTAGACGGTTTACGTACAAGCTTTCTAAACATGAGACACGCGAAGTCACAATGCATGCCTTCATCGCGAGAGATCAGCTCATTAGAGAATGTCAGCCCAGGCATGAGACCGCGTTTCTTTAGCCAAAAAATCGAGGCGAAACTACCAGAGAAGAAAATCCCTTCGACAGCGGCAAAAGCTACAACACGTTCTGCGTATGGTGACTTGTTACCGATCCAATGCATAGCCCAATCAGCCTTCTTCTTCACGCACGGCATGGTTTCAATTGCGTTGAAGAGTCGGTCCCTAGGAATGTGCAATGACACGAGTTACACTTCGATCAGGACATACATCAGCAAAAATTGAATTCACCTTTCACTTGAATCCTTGATGTAGGTGTCAATGAGCAGCGAGTACATCTCGGAATGAATGTTCTCGATAGCGATTTGGAAACCATAGAAACAACGCGCTTCCGAAGCAGTAACTTCTTGAGCAAAGCGCTCAACGAGATTTTCATTCACGATGCCATCAGATGCAGCAAAGAAAGCAAGAATGTGGGAGATGAATTCGCGTTCCTCAGGCTTCAAACTTTCCCAATGTTGGAAATCCTGCATACATAGAATTATAGAGGTTATACATCATTCGTGTGAACAATTCGGGTCTCACCTTTGAAAGATCTACTTCTTCAGCAGTCCAGAAGGAGGCTTCAGCTTTCTTGTACATTTGCCATATGTCATGATGCTGTATCGGGAACAAAACAAATCGGTTTGGATTATCTCGCAACAAAGGCTCAACCTCAACATCGGGGAGTTTCGAGATTTCCTCTTTGGCGGATATTGACTTCACTGCGTCAGATTTTCCGGGAGTCTGGAAGTCGACAATACAGTAAATGATCAAGGAATCGTCAAGATCAAAGCAGCAAGCATACTCACCATGTTTTCCTTGTTCATAGTCGAAACACGCAGACCTTTGACGGACGAAACAACATCACCAAGAGCTTCCATCTCTATAATAGACAACGGACGGAACTTTCTGCGTAGCGCGAAAAGACAGGCGTTATTCTAGCAAAAAATTAGGGATTAGTTTAAAATGTATTCAAAAACGCTGCATACAAGAAGTACATATATCTTAAAACACATGTAACTCAAATCAAGTTGCAGTTCAAAAAATGCAGCGAACATTGCCACACACTCCACTTCGAATGGTTGCAGCTCAGATTCACTTCACTGACTAGCGGTCACCCAACGCTCGAAATCAGCCGTTGCATGGGAATTGGACAGGGGGAATCTTCGCGCCCGCGCGCGCTGGATTGTTCGCATCTTCGAAATAAAAAAGCCGTATGGAGAGCCAAATATTTGAGCTACCTAGCAGCAGAAAATTTTCCAAGCTGGGAAACGCACTGCAGTCTATTGTTCTGGTCAGCTTAGAGTTAAAGGAATTAGGAAAATTTTTTTCAAGTACACTCAATGCTGTAAGTCGTTACAAAGGTAAATCCTACAGTATTTGAAATCGTGGAGCAAGCTATCCATCCAATTTTAAGAAACCAGACTCACAGCTTCATCTTCAAACAACAGTGGGCGGGGGCCTGCTTTTCGCGCGCGTTACTTGTGACATCTGTACGATCTTCTGAAAAGTGATTTCCTTATATTGTACTGTACACTCCTACGATTCACAACCTGCTGTGCTGATTTTGAGGTACCCTATCCTCAGCCTTGCCACCTGTCCCATCTTATTCTCCATGTACAGTATAGTACAGTTACATAACTGTGTGTCTGAACTAAAAACGGTGGAAAATGATCAGCACGCTACCCTGAAAAGATCAATTGGTACTGGCATGAAGCAAATTTCAAAATGATGCTACAGTATTCCTGTTCGGAAGTCCACGCGAGGAAACCAGAGCCAAACAATTGATGCTTCCTCATCCACCCTGAACAAAGTCGTCGAATACGTCGATCTCCCGAATCTAATACACTAACTATAGCCAACGAGAGTGAAAACATAAGTGCGCTCACATGAGTGCTTTGGAAATTCCTCCACGTTTTGTTACACCCAACGAAAATTGGGGACATATCTTGGTACAGTATGCAGGTACGGAAGATTTGGACGTGAGGGGATCACTTCCAGGGGCAAAGAAGAAGGGGTTTGCCTTGGAATTTGTAATCGAGCTCATGAAACTCATAAAAAACTCACCATGTTATTGCACACTGTTCTGTACCATATACGCACACATTTTTGCTCTGCTGCTGGTTTCCTTGCAGACTTTCATACAGTTATAATGTTAATTATCTTTCTTGTTAGAAGGAAGCATTACACAATTTTTGAAGCCCTAATAAAATTTCTCATACAATTTGCTAACTTTGGCATCTTGAGATTTTCACAATTGGGAGTTTTCATTTGTGAGTTGTGATTCTTCATGGTGGCTCTGCAGGCCAGATCTGGCCCATGGGCCATATCTGGTGCACCCCTGTATAGAGAGTACTTCTGTATGTAGTTGAGTAAATTTGGTAGTGATCTCTAAAAAGTTAAATAAACACAAAGCAAAAATGACCAAAGGTCATTCATTTCTCATCAGGACATGTAAAAAAAAAGCTCAGGAAGCATTTGCACCGTTTCGCAGATCAAATTTTGCCAAAAAGTCCATGTTTCCATCACTGGCAACCAAACCCACTGTTGGCAATGCAAAGAACATGCCCATCCTCATCCAGCAGAATGCCACAACACGTCCTCCAAAACATTCCACATAAGCCTAGCATCTCCAACAGGCGCCTTCAAATTCTTCACAGCCACAAGGACTTCTTTCGTGATCATCCATTCATCCAGGGATGCCTTAGAACTCTGTACGACTGCACAACAACAAAAAATTCACATTTCTCACTTGTTTCTTCGAAATACGTAATTACTGTACGCATGTTTACTCACTCTTCAAAACAATCAAGGGAAAGGCAGTTAAATCTGTTGGTTCTGGCGCCAGAGTGCATTTCTTCGATGTCATAGAGCAACCGAAGCATCGCAATGGACCGGCAACAATACTCGCCAAGTAGTCGCACATAACTGAAACTAATTAATGGACGACACTCATTAATAACGCACTCCCTCTTTGGAAAATTAAAATGCGTAAGAGCAAGACTCACTGAAGGTGTCACTCCCATGGTTGTTGCTGGTCAAGATCATGACACTCATAATGATTTTGGGTACATCCCAGTCCTTGGATCTTAAAACGTGCAACAGAAACTTCTTGAGGAACAGCGACGGTAAACCTCCGCGTTGCGCCAAGTGAAAAATGAACGCCAAGCATTTGCCGACCCCCATTCCTCGCTGCGAATATACATGAGTCAACATAGATTATGAGGAGAACGTAACACAACGAAGATTTTCTCTACAGTACTGCAATATTCCCCATACAAGATTTGAAAAACATTCCATCAATATTTTCTCCTTAGTTTGTGAATATTTTTAATTTGCGTGTCTTCCAGTAGCTTTTGAATAACACGGCGTGATGAGATCAATTGAAATAATTATAGTAGATTAAAAAATTAATCTAAAAGGACAATGCGTCACGAATACAAACAACCAGGAGATAACAAAATTGCACTGAAAAAGTGAAGCGACATTTTACCTCAAATTTCAACTCCCCGGTTACCAGAAACCGACCGAGGAACGCATTCATAGAAAAGTCGTTCAAATTGAGGTCGGCGCATAAAGTCGACAGTTTCACGATCCATCGTGGATACAGCTTATCACTGAATTCCCGCACCAACTCACAGTCCAATAGCAACTTTCCTTCCACGGCTTCTATGAGGTGGATCATTGCGCTGCAAATAAAAAACCGGGTATGAAAACGATAAAAAAAGGCTCGACGACGAACTTACTCGGCGAAGTTTCCACTTTCGCACTCCTTCAAAAGCAGATTTCTCGCATTCTGTTTCGCCAAATCGATGGAGTCTTTATTTAGAAGCAGCTCAACTGCTGCCACGACCGACGCAAATCTTCCAGGCAACGGAACTGCAGAATGAAAGATGAATAATGAATATCGCCGAGAAAATCGCGTAAGAGACTCTTGTAAAAAATTATCTCGTAAAAATAGCACAGCGGGAAGAAGCAGGCAACGCGAAACCTTCCCACATTTTAAACGGTGTTTGTAAATCAAGCACATTTATTTAGATACGCTGGTACTTGAAGAACCTTGATTTTAAGGCCCAGCCGAAAAATCGTAAACCAACCCCAGTATTTCACAGGCTTTTAGCGAGACTCTTCAGCACCTCTACAGTGGGTCTTTCGTCGACGAAAACACCTCAAGCGACGCATATCAAGTCAAACTATTTTCGATACTAAGAGTTGTGGCAAAATCTACTTACGATAGTTCAGTCCACTGATTGTTTCTTCCGGCTCTCGATCAGACAAACAAGCTTCTCCACCGTAAAACGAAGGCACTGGTTTTACAAATTCTGAGGGATCAACGCGGGGCTCCTCCTTGGAAACAGCAGTTTTGTCAGCTGACGCATAAAAATTCCTCCCGGAACCCGAATTGCGCTCAATAGGCTCTTCTATCGTCAAGTCTTCTTCGCTATCCAATGGATCTCTCGAAAAATTCTGATCTTCGGCTACCATTAAGGATGCAGCTGGCAAAGCAAGGCCGAAATCTGCAACTGTGTTCATCAGGTCGGCGGACATTTTCGATTGTTCAACTATCATTTCATCTTCTCCTTCCGAATCGGAGCTAGTCGAATAATCTGACGAACTTTCTTCCTTTGAAATGTTATTTTTAATGGCGGAAGGAGACTCATCATCAGAGGACATGTCAAAAAGCTCACGCATGTCCACTTTCTTCTGTGACGGGATATTCTCCCCTTCCACGACAGAAATGACTTTGTCGCCTTCAATGACATCCACTGGTCCTTCCCTGATCTTGGAGGAATCCTCGGGAATCTCCTGAAGTTTCCTATCTTCATTTTCAGAAGTCTTCAGAGTTTCACCCACTCGAGGGAGCGTTTCTTTCGACTCCTCTGTTTCCATATTCAGAGAAGAGGATTCCATTTGTTCATTACTTGATGATTTGAGATCACCGATGGATTCAGTTCGACGACTCGTTATCTCTCCACTAGGAGCGGTTTTCACCGGAGTTTCCGGTTCCTCTTGTGAAAATTCTTGTGACTCCTCATCGGAAATTTCCAGATCACGGGCAAGCCCGTCAATATCCTGCGGGGACATGATCACAGGAGAATATTCGGATTCGGAGTCACTCCCGAATATCGCCGATATCTGAGATCTAGGCTGTTCGCGGGTTTCAAGGGCCATCACCTTTGCAGGAATAACCTGCGGAATTTCGTCCTTCTCGTCAACTTCGCAAGTGAAAGCATGACTGGCCTCAATTGCAGGGGTAAGATCGCCGGACGGAATCATAGCTGGTTGGGAAATTTGAACATCCAGCTTCTTCAGAACTAAAGATAATTTGCGATTCACTTTCGGGGACTTTTCCGCTTCCCCGTCGAGTTCCTTTGGTGTCCGCGGTTGATCAGATTCAGCGACTGTTTCCTCGACAGGACTCATTGCAACGGCTTCTTCTGAAATCGGAAGAGTCTGTTCCAAGCCCTCAATTCTTTCAGGTACCGGTTCGACAATTTCCTGGATGCTTTTCACAGAACACGCCTTCGGAGTAGCAGCCGATTTTTTCGGGCTTCTCGTCCTTTTAATCGCCTTTCGCATCACAGGAACTTCCGCTTTATCAGCTTCATGCTTCATAACAGAAATTTCTGACCTCTTCGATCGTGGAACTGGGTTTTTCTTCTTCGACACCACGGTTCTGACTGACCGACGAACTTGTCTCACAGGTTTCTCCGGCTTTTCTGGCTTGCTTTCGAACGTTGAATTCGTTGGACGACGACGAGCAAATTTTCTTTTCATGATTTCAGATTCAATACGCTTTTGAATTCCGCTGNGAATTCCGCTGCATTCTGAAGTTTCCCTTTTAGCGTCGCCTTTGCTTGATTCTAACAGCCGAGGTGATTTTCTTTCCGATGTCGTCTTGTTTGTCTCTTCGCTTGAAGAATCTTCGTCGGACAGGAACAAATCTCGCACAACTTCAGTCGGAGGCTGGAAATCTTCGCTCAAGTTGATCGGATTGTTTAGAGATATTCGAGAACCGTTAAATACTGACGATGTGAGCTGGGAAACTTCCTCATCCTTGAGAGGAGACATTTCATTCGTGCCGTTTTCGCGGGCTTGTGAACAAACGTTCGAAGTGTGCGACTGATCATACGAAGAAGTTGACCTCGAAACACTCGGAAGTGACGATTTTGAAGGTAATTCTTCAGTCGTAAAGGTTTCTTCAAGATGCGATCCAGAAGATAACAGATCTGTCACCGAAAGATCAACATTCACAGAAAGTTCAGTCGTGTCCATGATGCAAGGCGCTGGTATTTCCGAAACGAATTCTCGTTCTTCCGACTGCTTAGTGGTAGTATTCTTCGGTCGAGTTGCTGTCACGCAAGCAATACCATTTGGTTCAGTTTTACCAGGATGATCACTGCGGAATTCAACTGGCGGGGGAACAATGAAGACACTATCTTCTGAAGTTTTTCCCTGAAAATCCTCGGCATTGCTCGTGGAGCTCACCAGAATATCCACAGTAGCGTCAACTTCAGCAAGTATTTCAGAGGAACGTACCCCAGAGATAAATTCATCAACGACATCTTCCGAAACAAACTCATCCGCGGTTGATTTTACAGTTGTTTTAGCTTTCCGTTTGACAACGAATTTCGCGGGTCGGTTGGATTTCCGAATCATGAAAACCTCAGTGGCATCGTTTAATTGTTTCGCAACTGCTCTCCTCGTTTGCGACTGAGAGTGACCTTCAGCTTTCGTAGTTTGCGCTTGAGAGGGACCTTGACTTCCAGAAGCTTTTGCTTTGGGCGATGCTTTGATCTTCGGGGATACTGTCACTGGTACAAGATCAGTTGTTTCGGTCGTTTCAGGCGGACCAAGTTTTCTCTTCAGCGGAGACGTGGGAATCCCCAGCATCACAGCTACGAAAAATATAGAAGAGAGTAAAAATTTGGGAATTATGAATGGTCGATCAAGCGTGATTGAAATCCTCAATTTGAAAGATTTTTTTGGGATCTGCAATTCTGCATTTGGACCCAGTTAAAGTCTTGCCGATTGGTCGACACTTCAGAGCAACATTCAGTCAGCATAAATATAATTCAGTCGTCAATGAAGTCATGTCATTTTCTTCAACGAGAAATTGCACTTAACTTCTCGCGAGTTTTTGGAACTGATTCTTATCAAGTTTGAATCAAGTCGCATTCGAAAACTCTGGCAACGACTCTTTCCTTTAAAACCGTAACACGATACATCAAAACTAAATGAAGTGCATTCCTCACCAGTTCTTGGCACACTTTCTTGCATTTTTGAAGTCCGTGGACGACACTCAAATGTTCTTTTCCACTCCGAAGGCTTCTCCGAAACTACAGGAGCTTCTTCTGGCGCGTTCTTCGAAGCTGACGGCGTTTTTCGCAAGGACGGACTTATTGTCACCACGGGCATACTTCTGTCAGGCCCAATGAATAGATTAAACAGATACATCTATTACACTATTCAAAAACCGTGAAAAAAGGAGCACACGGACATGAGGGACTTGGAGCAAGATATCCTGCGTCCTTTCGATCAGGTGAAAAAGACCTACAAGCTTTCATCAATGTGGATGCAAGGCACAACAAAAAGTATCTGAGTTAGGGAGGTCTGAGCTATATTATTCTTAGGGGAATGTAGACATGAACTTGACAAAAATTTGACAGAGGAATAGTTCTTTGACTTAGGGAAGTTTGACTTATCAATGTCAACAGTAGCTTCAATTTACGTGGTTAATACAGTACTCAGTGAGGGTCATTGAAGGATCAAGCTCATCAATCTGCACTTATTGTCTTTTATATTAAATTCGGAATATTCGGCAGTTTTCCCAATGAACTGAAAATTTGAAATTCTCACCTCTTCGGAGTCGCACACGATTCCTCTTCAGACGACGACGAAAGTTGTGTAACTGAAGTAGAAGTTTTGATCATAGTTTTCAGGAAAGAATCCTCAGTTTTCCGCTTCTTTCGAGATGGCGACAAAGTTTTCACCTTTACACGTTCCTTCATTTTTTCTTTCAAACCGTTCAACGCTTCACTGTTTCGCGAGTTTTGATCTTCACTTTTTTCGTCTTCCGAAGATGATAACGAGGACACAGGTGGCTTTCGCTCCGAAAAAAGCTTCTTTCCAGATTTCTGTGCATCACGAGATTTTCCGTCAGGCGATGCTTTATTGGTAGTAACATTTTTTCGCAGAGACGGAGCACGAACAGGACTCGCCTTAATCTGTTGAATTCTTGGACTCGGAGTCGCACAAAATTCCTCTTCAGACGATGACGAAAGTTGTGTAGCTGGAGTAGAAGTTTTGATCGGAGTTTTCAGGAAAGAATCCTCAGTTTTCCGCTTCTTTCGAGATGGCGACAAATTTTTCACCTTTACACGTTCCTTCATTTTTTCTTTCAAACCGTTCAACGCTTCACTGTTTCGCGACTTTTCATCGTCACTTTTTTCGTCTTCCGAAGAAGATGACAACGAGGACACAGGTGGCTTTCGCTTCGAAAAAAGCTTCTTTCCAGATTTTTGTGCATCACGAGATTTTCCGTCAGGCGATGCTTTCTTGGTAGTAACATTTTTTCGCAGAGACGGAGCACGAACAGGACTCGCCTTAATCTGTTGAATTTTCGGACTTTCGAAGTCGATTTCGGGCATGCTCGATGGTATGTCCAGAATTTCAGCGACATCTTCCGAATCTCGCGAAACTATCACACTTCTTCGGGTTACACGAAGAGATCTTGTCGGAGTCTCTGTCTTAACGTTTACTATTTCCTCCTGAATCGATTTCCGCTCATGTTTCGCACTTCGTGAGATTTTCGGGGATCCGTTCGAGTTTCGTTTCTGTCGCGAGAGAATTTCTTTCAGCCGGCGTTCGGGTGGCCGACCGAGTTTTTTCTTGACGACTCTCGTCTTTTGCTGCTCGGGAATCGGACTCGAGTCGACTAAAGGCATACTTTTCTTGGGAGAAGCACGTTTTTCTGTAATAAAAACGTCTTCCGCTTCGCTTTCGGACGAGATTTCTCTCAAACTTGACGACAAATGCATGGTTTCTGAAGACCTGTTCGCCGATTGGAACGATGCGTATCCCTTGATACTGAAGTTCACCCAGGACCTTAGGGTTTCATGCGACGCTAGGTCGAAATCTCCAGGTAGGAAGATCATCGGGCCTGGAAACAGATTCAGTGACGAGGTACAGTATATTGAAATCAAACGGGAAAAAGATAAAAGAAGCGAAAAGATCTTAAATATTTAAAGATTCTGATCGTAAGTTTAGCCATAATACTTTTTCTGCGTAGAATCTGTGGATCATCAAAAGAGTAGATTCTTTTCTCTAGTTAAAATTTTAATGCCTTTCTTCAAAAATAACATCTTTCAAAATTACTTTTGGCATCGTGAATCCACTTTTGCAGATAAATTTAAGCGACAAAAGGAGATAGAACTCACCTTCTGCACTATTCCGCTCGATGAATCGCATCAACGTGTCCAAGGACGTGTGTAACTTCGAACCCAAACTCATGACATTCGAAAGATCTCGAGCCTTTCCCGTGATTTCCTCTGCGAATTGTCAAAATGAAACTGTAAGAATGACTCAATTTTCAAATCCACTAAACTGAATTGCAGTACCTTTGTACGCAGAAATTCTCGCGTTGGCACCAGCCAATCGTTGTTTTGCAACGGAAAGTCTTTCGTCTAATTCCTCTCTGTCTTTGTTGAGAACGTCCGCGGCTTCTCGCACGAGATCCCTGGCGTGTTCGAACTGACTTGCCAACGATCGAAGAGAATCCCTGCGCTGTTGTCCACTTTCAATTTTTTTCGAAAGCTTAACCTTCCGTCTCAGTTCATCAGCGATTTCCTAAATTTAGGCAACAAAAAAAGCGATGTGTAATCGGAAATCCAATACCTACAAAACACTATTTTATTGCCAATATTGGCGATAAATCAAGAGCGAGGTTCCATCGACGGTAGTTGATAAGGACACTGCTGTGAGCAAAATATGATCTTGAACATAATTGATAGGCAACTAAGACTGTTTCTCAACAACAAAAATAGCAAGAAATAATTCAAAGCTCAAATGAACTGTATTTTTGTACTTTCTTTCCATATACTCAATCGGATAGAATATAATAGATTTTTACGCATTTTGTGTCTAGTACGAGAGCAGAGATGTTTCTTGAAGTTCTGTTCGAGTTTGAGTTTTACAATCGGTGCCATCATGCAGAAATCACCAATGTTCTCAGGGAAGCTTCCACGTTTTTTTCAACGGTCTCATGCAACAACAAAAATAATTTTCAACAACGTAAATTCAAAAATACTGTAGAATGTTCAAACTATCCTGAGTTTGTACGTGAGCTTGGAATGTGATTCTTGGTTATGAACTAACAATGTCTGTAAAAGAAAGCTTTAATTTCATTGACTTCTGCCAATTTGTCATCCAGGGCAGGGAATTTTTCGTGGCACTACGTGAGTTGGCAGTAAATCAGACTATCCCTTCAGAACAAAAGTGAGGGAGATTTTTTCCAGGGAAATTTGAGACACTACACAATGGTGGCATTAAATTGAGGACTGACTGAATACTGCATCTTGGAAAAGTTTCAAAGAGCAAACATTCCAATCAGAACTGTCATAAAATCTTCCTCGATATTTTTGAATTTGCTGAACGTTGCTTTTATTTAATGTTATATACATATTCATTTATTAATTCAGGAAGAACATTTTCAGGGAATCTGCAGACCGTCAGACATTCCAAATCGCTTCGAATAACAGTACAGTACCTTCACTCGACAAAGCTCTAAAAGCCTTCCTGCCAGGAATGCGAATATGCATTCCACGCCCTTCTTGAGGGCGTGGAACCCCCACCTATTTAGCACAGTTTTAAAAGACTCAGTCAAGGAAACTTCCTGGGTAATGGATTGAACAAAGTCCATAAACCGAGGCACCACTGTACTAGACAGTATTTACGGAAAACTCACTGTCTCCAGTTTGCCGACTTCAACGATGGCATCGACCAGTTCACGGCCTTTTTCATCAATCTGCGACAAGGTCGAGCGCAAAGAATCGCGACAACAGCGAAGCTTCTCTTTCAAGACCTGACTGTCCTTTCCGAGTTTCCGAATTTTTCTTTTCAACGGCCTGCCGAGGGAAAAAAAGGAATTTTTAGTGAAACTGAAACCGATGCTGTGGAGATTTGGGATACGTTCATATTTTAGCGAGTGAACCTACCGGATTTCTTGCAGGCAATTAGCCAGATCCACCGAATTACCGGGACTCGTCGATAATTCTTGAGGCTCATCGCGACTCGGCGACATACTTTCGATCTGCTCCATCATTGATCAATCAACACATAATCACTTGACACGCAATACAACCGCGCGAGGTTCTTTCATATTATGGTACCTGCAATGAAATATAAAATATATCAACGACAGACGCATTAAACACATACTGCATTGCGTTTCCCAAAGAATAACATACCTTATTATGTGGTTTTTCTAAAACAAATGCACGCTTTTTCCAACATTGGGTAACAAGGCGAGTCCAAAAATCCTCATTGAATTTTCGAAATTTTAAGAACTACAGGATGAATACCGAGAAGCCAAATTGAGCAATAACCCATGGACTGCCTGTGACTACAATTTCTGTCAAAATCAACGACCAAAATCTCGAGATACATGTACTAATAATTGAATTTCGAATTAATTTGGCCCACTATTCATAATACTGCACATGTAAAAACCCTTACAATAATTAGGACCTAATAAGACTCTCATGGTTGTGCGGATTTTAGAATTAATCGTAAGAAACCAGCCAGACTTGACAATTGAGTAACTGACATAACAACTTGGACTAACATTTTAGGGCTATCAAAATTTCCAGAAGATATTATTCAATGGGAAACATTGAAGATACAAGAACATAAGAACATATTCGCACTCTTGCATTACCGAATCATCCGAAAAAAATGAGCGACGCATTAACCCAACGAGTGAAAGTCTCGTACCGATCACGCGGGAATTCCTCGCGGCACGAAAATAAACAAACCTAATCACGTTCCGAAAGTATAACAGAAAACACTTCACCAAATCTGCATTTAGAATTCGTCAATTGATGTCCATGAAATGCTAAATTTAAAAGAAATGCACACGTGTTACGAACACCTCAAGCGAACTGATTACAAATGGAATGCGTACATAAAACACACAAATAATGTTTCGTCGTTCTATGAATAACATCCAGAAACGGTTAAAATTGAATACTAGTAACTAATCCTTATCGGATATCTCTCGTAGTTCCTCGGTACATTTCTGTGCACTGAATCACAATGCATTATGGTCAACCAAAAAAAAATCGCTTCTGAAAGGAGAAAAATTTTCACGGAACAACAGAATTTGATGAGTTAATAACCAGGAGGCGTCCTGCAAGATCATAACATATCCTGGAATAGTAAAATTATGTTGAATCGCCTTTTTCAAACCTCGGAAAAATGCGAAATTCAACTCCTGATCCCAGCTTTTGCACAGATGATCTTTGGTTTCACGAAAATGTGAGTTTCACATTTTTCAACCGCAATACTCCCGTTTCCAACTCTGAGCTGCTTCATTCAGCGAAGATCATGTACCAGAATCCTTTCAACAACAAAAAAATAGCAGTCGACGAAGCAGAACAAAATCTAACAGAATATTTCGAACTTGTTACCTGCGCATTACACACATCGAAAAGTATTTTTTTGAATACTTTACATCGTTTCGAATGTCAGGCCACATTTCAACTTTGAAGCGGTCCACACGAGTATCGTGATCTATCCTGACGTGACATAACTTGACTCAACCTGGCGTAAAATTTAAGTTTTAAAATGGAATATAATAAGCTACTACGCGACAGAAAGTAAAATCGTCGATTTCCATCGCCCAATCAGATCCTACTGGCAATTTCGGCACACCGAAATGCATCCCAAGTATTTCGAGAGCCGGCAGAAGTCAATCAAAACATGTAATTACGGAACAGTGATATTAAAAATAATGTCTTTCACGATGAAAATAATAGCTGCAAGTGTGAGTTTTTCCACATCTAGCAAAACACGCCCACGCACATACATTGAAAAATCTTTCAAGCACGCATGAAGGATCATACCAGTCATACAATCACTCGGGATTCGAAATTCGGTCAAGTTCACAATTTTCTCCTCTGCGGGGGCAGGCCTCGCTGAACACCAGGCGTACCGCGACCTTGGGTCAGACCAGCGTACTGGTACTTGGCCTTCTTTTCAGACGGCTTCAAGATTTGGAATGAGCACATGAGTGTCTCGTCGACGGACATCATCCCACCGGCGTTATCGAATTCTCCGCAGTAATTCGGAGCGGAAAACAACGTCACCAATTGTCGTTTAGCAAAGAACTCGTAACCGTCTTCGACAACCTTCGTCGATCAGAAAAAAAAGGCAAAATAATTAGACATTGAAAACACGCGCATTTCGGGGAGCTGTTTCAGAGAAAAATACAGTGGGGCCCCGACACGCGGACGATTCGACTCAGGGACACTTGACTCGAAAAATATGCCCGACAAATGGACAATGTCTCGAGATACAGACATTTCACAAACATTATAGACAAATAGGAACATTTCATTTTTCGAAATTTTGATACCTTTCGCAACGAATTGAGCTTTTCATACTCACAAAAATTAAGAAGAAATGCCTACTGCAATATAAATTCACCATAATTATAAATCCAGATAATGCTATTTTTATTCTACTTTCTTTCAGAGTTCTTTCCATCATATGAGCACAGTATAGGAAGACTTGTGCATGTTCTTTGCTTTCTGGGATCCTTTTCATGCCAGGAGATTCAGCGTAGTTTTATTCGGCGCTGTTCTTTCATGTACAGTATCTTCAAGTTCAGAAAAATCATTTCACTCGATTTCTGGGGGCTTTTTCCTAATTTTTGATCAACGGAAGAACCAATTAAATGTGTTCCTGTTGAAGTCAAAGGGAAAATATGTTTCAACACGCAGACATTCCGATATGGAAGAAGTCAAAGTACCAATTACGTCCGCATCTCGGGGCCCCTTAACACGCATTGGCCACGAACATTGAAAAGAATTTCGAGCCTATACAAAGACGAAACAAGCAAATTTTCAAAAATATCGCAACTGAAGTTATATCGCACAAATTTTTGCACCTCAGTGACCTCAATCGCAGCAGCATGTTTCTTATCACGAGCATGATTACCAATAAAAAGGAATATGGATGCTGAAAAAATCCACAAAAATTGCTCAGAAATTGAGTATCTACCAAAGAAACAAAATCGCTTCAATGCGCATGGAAAATTGTTATTGATCATGCACACGTAGACGGCGGTTAAATCAAAATGGATTTTTACCTGATGTGCGCGGCAGATGAGATCAAGATCATGGCGATTCAAGAATTTCCCAACAACATCAGCGCCGAATGTGAAAGAAACGCCTCTGTCATTTTCGCCCCACCCTTGCACGTCCTTGTCCGGATCAGACCACAAGAGATCACATAGCAGACCTTTAACATAAAACCATTATGACACAAAAATTCCAAAGAGTCCAAGAGAACAAAAATTACACACCAGTGTCAGGAACATCTGTCGGACGCATTATACGGCGAATCTGCTCCATTGATTGCAAGTCAGGGCTCAGACCACCGTGGCAGCAGAAAATTTTCTCGTCGATGATTGCAGCAATTGGCAAGCAATTGAAGCAATCCGTGAACGTTTTCCACAACTTAATGTTATACCTACGTTTACCTACACGAGGATACTAAGCATACTCAGGATTCATTCATCAAACTCACTGTTGAGTACTACTTACATTCATCATAAAACCCATAAATTCGGTTGATGGATGCGCACTCGTGATTTCCGCGCAACAAGAAGAAATTCTCCGGGTACTTGATCTTGTAGGCCAACAGAAGGCAAATAGTTTCCAAACTCTGTTTTCCTCGATCAACGTAGTCACCAAGGAAAAGGTAGTTTGCTTCTGGTGGAAATCCTCCGTACTCGAACAGACGCAGTAAGTCCGTGTACTGTCCGTGAATGTCTCCTGTTTCAAAAAAAAAAAGCATGTATTCACACGCAATTTCACCAACAAGCTCGTCAAATGTTACCACAGATTTTCAAGGGAGCCTCTAGTTCCAAAAGAATCGGCTGCTGCAAGAATATTTCTCTTGATTTCAAACACAGGCCTCTAACTTCCGCTTCAGACATTTGAACAGTTTTCCCAGGCCGGCATCCTCGCACTACAGAAAATGAAAAAGGAATTACGTAAAATGTTAGAAGAACCCCGATGAACAAGACAAACCTTCCAACAGCCGTTGGATCAAGTTGTCAACATTAAGCTCTCCGTTCTCGGCCATACCTTCAGAACACGCGCGTCGAAGCCACGCCTGGAAGAAGACAGTTCATTCAAAATGACAGTAATTAATTGGAAAAAAGAACAATCCAATCACCCTCTTGCAACTGATCACTCCATAAACAAACAAAAACCCGAGGATAGGACTTAACTTGAGGATTCACATCAAATCTGCGACGTATGTAAGAATGATTCAACCCCAAATGTATGAACTTTTCTGGAACAGCCGACCTCAAGGATGAGGAGTTGCAGGTAAACTTGACCTGTCTGGCATTAATGATCACGTTAAGTCAAAATATTCCTAGATGTCGTTAAAAATTTGCATGTCTGAAAAATAGATGTCGCCCTTGCTTCCACTACACAGGATCTTGCCATCTAATGACACTTCAATCAAAAACATTACATAATGTACATCAACAAGAGACTCAAGCAGAAATTAGTTGCAAATATGTGTTTTCCTAAAATAGAACCGACTTCCGACAAACCTAATACTGTAAGTAGACAGGACTAACCAAAGCTTCACTAGCAGCAGCTGGCCGTTTGGTTTTTGGAAGAAGCCAAATGAATGGGTCAGCAAATGCCTTGGTGAATGGGTGCACCCAGGCCAAAAAATTTCTAATGCCCAATTTTTTGCTGGGTAGGAGACAGTCGAAACTGTACGCATGGGTTTCCTTCATTGAATGCAAATATGATTACTAAAAAAGTGGAAAAAAACCTTCCTTGTCATCATCAAATTAAAACCACATCTAAACCGTTTCAGTCTTTAATATATTTGTCAATCGGCTCACAACAAAGTATGGTCAATAAACGCAGGTACCGCGAATCAAAAACCAATGTTCAATACCATCAAATCATCGAACAATAGCATGCCAATCAACCTTTGGATATGATAAATGTATCACTATTTCAAAAGCATTCACAGGATTTACAGAAAGCAGATTTCTGGAAGCACGATCTGGCGCCGTTTAAAACTCAATCAAAAGTCAAATTTTTCTCTCTCTCAAAAAAAAAAAAACTTACGATGGAATCTTGTCGCGCAAATATTTCAGAATGAAGTCCGTTCCTCGTCCCAAAATGTCATGTCTTGGCTGACGGAACAAGTTGCCCTCCAACTTCAAAGTCCTGAAAATTAGATCATAGAAACGCGTGAGTTTTTATTTACTTGAAGGATCACGGATTTCCATCAAAGGTTTCTGCATAAATCAGCAGCTAGACAGTGTGTCCAAAAAATTCAACAATAACAACTCTAGAAATTTGGTTCCCTAAATTGCTGGAAATCCTGAATGAAATGCAGCACACCTGAACCTTTCAAATTTAAATTCACAGGGACTCAAAAATTTGAATTTAGAAATGAATTGAACCTAAATGCAACTAATGTTCACTTGCCCCAATAAAATACTGTAAATATTTTTATTAAAATTGGTCCAACAATTCCCATTGAAATCAAGTATAACACACACATAAACTTCTAAAATTTCTTGAAAATTTATACCCGCTTACAACGCACTTTTTCTTCTGAATTTTGAAAAAAAAAGTACAGGGAACTCAGGTAATCATGGTACTCCGTGTTTAACTAAAATTGAATCGTGACTGTCAGGGACACCTACGAAGTTAAAGCGAAGTGAAGAACAAAATACGGTACATTATAATGGATATTTTCAAATAAAATAAAAATAACTTCCACAACACAGTAACTTTTGAACACCCCGCATTCCATTTAAAGGTTAGGTTCATTCTTTATTTCAAAGAACAGTATGTTCAACTGAAAAAATAAACATACTTCAGCCCAGTCAGAAGTCCAAGCCTCGGGGGAACAGATTTGATGCTGTTATTCGATAAGTCGAGGTGAGCCAAGTTCTCTAGCTTCTCCAGTACGTCGACACGCAATTCCGTCAATTGATTCCCAGACAGGAACACGAGCTCGAGTTTGTTGCATGTTTCCAGGCCATTCGGGAAGTCGGTGAGGCTAATCCGAAACAAGCCAGTCAAAGTCGCCACTCGACTCGCCCACAAACAATTCAAGTACTCCTTACCGGTTATGGGAAAGATTGAGCTCTCGGAGTTTTGGCAACGACCCGAGAAAGCCTTCCGGCAAGCTTTCGAACGCGTTCGACGATATGTCAAGCATGAGCAAGTACTGGAGGTTGTTGAACCAACACGGTAGGGTATCCAGTCGATTCCCAGCCAAGTTGCATACCGTCAACTGGCTCACAACTATCCGCAACCTTGAAACGCAACGATCAAATCCGTCAACCGCGCGATCAAACCTCAACATACGACCACAAAATAAAATAACACAAGACTCAGTACAGAGAAATAAGAGTACAGTATTTTACTCGAGAGAATGGAACAGGATAATCCCTTTGTTCAGTAATCGGTTTAAATAAGTATTCTTACGAGAATACAATGTTCTTCCACTGATATGTAGCTTTAGGCAGACCTGATAAATTGTAACCAATACATCCGTTACAACGAAACTCGTTATAACGAATTTTTTGTTGGCCGCAGCAGTTTTTTCATACGAACAATTTAATAGTACTGTAATTTCGTTTCAACAAACCCTTTTTTGTCAATAAACTCATTATAACTGATTTTTGCCTCGATTATGCGTGCAAGAGCATGATAAATTTTCAATAATTCCCGCAAAAATCGAAAATCCAACTTGCGCATAAATAAAGACCATAAAAATATAAATACTACTACAGTACAGTATTGTTGATCAGAATATTTAGCATCGCACGAAGTATGAAACATGATACTCTCATCAAAATTTATCTAGCTTTACTTGAGAGGTTATAAAGGGTTCCTTCAAATGAACAGTATTTTTGAAAGAACACAGCTGTATATCAGGGGACATAGAGGTAATGAATACCTGTTGTCCTTAGTCTTCTTGCATATGTATTTGTTGCTTTCTATTAATATTTCAGTAAGATCTTTCAAGAAATTCAAGAAAGGGAAGATTCAAGTAAGAATTGTATTTCACATTTTCAACTTTTCCTGATTATTAAAAAAAAAAAGAGAGATAGAAATGATAATTCTTAACATACAGTATATGACGTGAAAGCACTTGTAAGTAATTTTCACTGACTTCTCATAAAATTCAAGTCCCAACTGATCCAAGAATAATTATTTATAAAAAATATATACAGTTACAGTACAACGAATTTTTCCACAGGTCCCTGGGAGTTAATGTACCGAGATTTGACTGCATACAGGTATTAAACCAAAGTCGGCACTTTGGTCTTAATTGTATTTTCAATAATTTCTGAAAACCGAATTTACGTACGAGGGCATGAAAGAATTCGATCTCCGGATTTATTTCTTTTCGTATGCATGAGAGCTGCACTTCACTCGGGCAAATTCATAAATACAGTACTGCATTCCCAACCTGTCCGAAGTGACAGACAATTGAAATTACCTCGGTGACTAAGGAATTGATCGTGCCCACGCGTAAATAAAGCAGTCTTCTTTACACAGTGTGATGCGAAACGGGGATTTTTCATAAGAGAAAAATGACAAGAATATTTGAAAAGCCTCACCCTTCCGGGAACACAACCAATTTACTCTTCGTGATGGAAACTTCAGTCACATTGGCACCGAGTGCATCTTCAAAAACCTCTACGGAAAGCTCTTCTGGACCATTCTTCAGACCGGTGGCCAAGAGCGATTTCGTACGAAACATTCTCTCCTTGTCTCGCCACTCAGCAACCTTGCTGATCACAGGTTGATTGCAACGTAATGGAATCAGTACTTCGGCATTTTCGGCTGGGGCGTGGCCAGCAAAGCATTCCGAAGGAGCCAAGCGCGATCGCAAAACTTTCATGATTTCCCTCGTTCCAGCGCTCAAAACATCCCGACGGATCGTTCGAATGGGGTTCCCTTCCAGAAGAAGTGACTTAAGGTCTTCGAGGAGTGCAAGTTCGCATGGCACACTGTCACAGGGAACACGATCATGGGCAACACACTTTTCGGTAAACAGGAATCAGGTGACACTTACTTGGATATACTATTTCTGGAAAGATCCAGGGATCGTATGTTCAACATCTTGCTCATGCCGGCTGGTAATTCGTCTATGCGATTGTCCCTCGCCACCAAAATGGCCAGCTTTGAACATTCGGTCAAAGTAACTGGCAGGCTCTAGAACAGATATAATGAAAATCCGATCGTGAGAGCAACTGCTTCAATGTACGTTTTATATATTTTCGTTGACAGTTTCATAATTTATTCGAATGTATTCGAATCCATAAAAACTACGACATATTTATCATACATTTCCGACGGCACAGTCGACGCTCGTTACAACAAAGCCGATGGGAAATGCAAAATTATACGCTATAATTAGGACTGTTTGCATCGAGATACAGGATTATAATTAGGGGAACGGAACTGTCAAAACTAGGGAACGGAACTGTCAAAACTAGGGAACGGAACTGTCAAAATGCACCTGTAACGAGAATAGTTCAACGATTACCGTAGTAATAGTCGAGCACTGCCTCAAATCCTATGAATAAAGCTATAACATGTTAAAATACAATTCCGAACAAGGAAATTTTTCTTCATTTAGCGTTTTTTCCAAAAATTGTCAGGAAACCCATCTAGACATATTTAATGCAGCTATGTTGATATTTATTTAAAAAGAGTATGCCATAAAAGTTTTTCGATTTAAAAAAATAAAATTTTAAGAACGCTAAAATTTAATTTCAGCACAGACGAAAAGAACATATTTAGATATTTGAATTTTGGGAGAATTAGAGATCATTAAAGTAACATACTTCTGGCCATCATTCGGTAAGTCCAAGTGTGTTTTTGTGAACAAATCATATCCCAACGTTGCAGACATGGATGAAGTTTTTTTTTAAAGAATTCTGGTACTGAACACTTCGCCAGGACTCCAGGATGGTTAGCTTGAAACTAAATAGCTTCAACCAGGAAGTGATGAAACGATTGTACTAGAATTCATGCCAAGTATTTCGGGTCTACATCGAAAAACAATGCATTTTTAGATGAATTAAGGGCAGCGGGTTCGGACCTCACACTTCCGGGATTCTAACTTGCATAAAACTTGAAATCCAGAGATACAACTCACCGTGATAGCGTTCGAATCAACATGCAACTCTTTCAGCACAGATTTCAGATTCGGTTCCAAACAAGGGATTTCTTTCAGAAAATTGTTGGACAAGTGTAGCACTTCCAGCGATTCCAAGGACCCAACCGACGACGGTAGGGAAGAAATTTTGTTGCTACCAAGCCGCAATGTTCGAAGGCCTGAAAGATCATTCTTTAAATTACATACGGAATGAAGAAGAGTCTAACAGAATCATCTTACACTTCATAGAGCCAAAAGAATCAGGAATACATGTTAGAAGGTTACTCGTCAAGTCCAAAGTGGTAAGTGCCGCGAATCCCCCAAAACAATCCGGCAACTTGGTCAATTTGTTATTGCTCAAGTCCTGTAAATGCAGGATTATTGGAAGTAGGGAATAGCAGTAAAAAATTATATCTACTGCTGATGACCTCACCAAAACACCGAGTCGAATTAATTGTCCAAATGAAGCAGGAAGCTCCTTCAGGACATTCTTTGATAGATTTACTTCGGATAGCGCAGTTGCGTCTCCGAACGTTGGCGGTAGAGATTCAAGACGATTTCTCGCAGCGATAAACCGCGTAAGCTTCGTGAGGTTTTTGAATTCATCAGGAATGACGGTGACGAGATTATCTTGAATCTGGAAACGTGAATAAATTAGTAAGCATGAAGTCATTAGAATTTCATATGCGGAATTACTTCCAAGGTTTCAAGGCCGGTGAGCAGTCCTAGATCAACGGAAAGTGCTGACAACTGGTTTGAGCTCAGAAAAAGCTTTGTAAGCTCTGCCTGTTCCCACCATTTCAATCCGCTGGATTCGAAAGACTGATTTTCTTTTGATTCTTGCCCAGGTTCATTGATTCGCCAAACTGTTTGAGGAACTATAAAACAGAGCTTATAACACTAGTACTTGCAACCAAGCAGAGGATGCCGATTCTCACCTTCATGAAGTCCCATATTAGTGAGCTTCAGAGATCCATCAGCTCGAGCGCTGCTAAGCAATTTTTGAAGGACAAGCGGCTTAAGTTCGGTCTCCTGAGTTTCGCCAAAAAATGTAGCTTGCGGCGACCGAACGTTGCTACCATGTTTCAATCGGTGAAGTTTTTTCAGGCGTCTTATTTCAGCCATGAATCGCAGCAAAAATCACAGGACTGTTCCACGAGCGAAAGCAACTTCTTCACACGGATTTTATCATTTTTGGAAATCGGTGCAACTCCGACAAGTTAAAAGTTACTTTCCCGGATCTTGCTTTTCAGTCGCAACAGCAGTTCTATCACAAATGAAACACGAACTTGAACAAATTCATCCGAAGTTCAGTCCTGCCCCCACGAACTGCAGACGGTGAATGATGCTGATCAGCACTCCCTTCGTAATCCAAACGCATCCAGGACAGCCAGCTTTGTACAGTACTATATTGTACATGACTGCAGAGTATAGTACTTCACTTATCTATTGAACCTGGGAGCTGTTGGCCAATGCAATGCAGGTTGACTGCGTACAGTACAGCAGAATTCTAAGGACCAGAAAACTTGGTTGTATACTTTTTTTAGAGAACCTTTGCGGCATGGTGAGAAACTCCTGTGAGATCAAAACGAATTCATTTTCACAGAGAAAATTGTCGTAGACAAGGCCATAGCAGAGAAGTCACCTATAATACTCTTTGAAAGCCCAGCAGTTGCTGTGAGCCAAAAACTCTCATCTTGCCAGATTATCTATAACTCAACAACTGCACATAGATAAGCCCTCTTGAATAGGTACAGTATATCCAGTAGTTTTAACTTCTGTTCTTCAATTTAATCAAGAATGTACTTGAGGGCACTTATCTGTAGGTACTGTACTTGTACCATAACATGCAGCTTCCGCATAGCTGTACTGTAAATTATAGGAACAGTTCAATAATCTAAAAGTTATCTTGAAAATTATCAAAACTAAGTTCAATTCGCGTATCATGATTATCTGCTCTGAACATTGCCTCCAGAAAAGAGAAATCTGTCAAAAAATAATCCCAACAAACCACTGAAAAGTATCTAAAAAGCATTCTTTTATTTCGAAGATCTGCTCACGTGCGAAAGAACTCAACGCGAAGTTTCAAGCAAACATATGAACACTGACATCCTACTTCGAACATTCCAACGGCATTATGTCACGAAGTGAAGAAATACAAACTCAATTCAGACGAAAAATAACCACGAGAAGTACAAAAGCGCCAGATAACCCGAACCGCAATCAAAGGTTGTTATGAATCTTCCCTCGCCTATGAACTGAAGGAACACAAAGTCATCTCACAGAAACTGTTCCAACGCAGACGGGAATTCTTTTTTTTTTCTCTTCTCCTCGGGTATCAGCCGAGCAAACCGAAGACCAAAACAATTTTACATCTACACGCGAATCAAAAACAGGATTTAACAGAGTTGCAGTTCAACTTAAAACTCGTAAACAAACGCTCGACAAATCGTATAAAACCTAACCGTACCTCAAATAAATTAGAAGACTCGCTCGCACTCTTGTGACTAATCTAGAGTCAAGGCTGATTGAATAGCTTCTGGAAAGTCTTCCGGGTCACTCTCATCGATGCCCATCTCTTCCGACAACAAGGTGCCCACGGGGTCGATCTTCTGGTCTTTCTTTTCCCTCGTCTTCCCCTTTTCGCTCTTCAACTGCTCCACTTTTCCGCCTGCTGACGAACGATGTACCAGTTCCATGTGCATATCTAGGCCGCGTCCTCGGGAAAACACTTTCGGGCACTCGGGACACTTCAAGGGGAATATGTCCGCGTGGAGTCGACGAACGTGATTTCGCAGGGCTTGCAGATTTTTCGAAGATGACTTGCAAATGCTGCATGTGACGGGTTCTGTGACTCTGTGGTTACCACTGAAGTGCTCATAAAAAAGAGACGGGGTGTCGAATGACAATTCGGGGCATTCCGAACAGGTGAGCCTGAAAAAAATTAAAATAACACGTCAATGATCTTCAGCGAAATTACAGTACAGTACTGCAAAATTATCTCGCATATCGAGCTCGGTCGCATTCCCCACGCATCAAGTCGAAAAGAGATGGAATAAAAATTCCCCGATCAGTTCAAACAAGGAACTACGTAATTTGTGTCAATTGTAAAATACTTTTGGAGTGGATCTCGATCTTCAATTCAATTCAGTACGATAATAAATACAGATCCGCTAAAATCGGATTCAGAGAAGTCCGTTTCCAACTTGTGTTGGTCTACTTTTTGTAAAATTCAAGCAAACAAAAGCAAATCAACCTACCCAACAATGAAACGAACGTATCAGTCGAACTCTTCAAGTTGAACTCCAAAGGATCAGCATAAAAATTCGAGGGATGGATAAATTACAAAAATTGCAATTGGACGATTTTCTGGACCTTCAATACCTTCTTAAATGAGTTGACGGAATGCAGAACTTGAGGGCAAGGGTTCATACGCAAAATCAATCGTTCACATCCTTTCAAAACACATCGTTACATTTTCATTGCTTCTCTCTGTCCTTCGTCGATAAGATAATAGCGAGAAGGCCTCCGCACAATTTGAATTATGGAGGTTTGAAGTAGAAAGCCTTTATGTTAGACTGTTAGAGAGGTTTTTAATGCTTTGTATCTAAGAGAATTCAGACACGGACTTTTAAAAATTCGACATAGAGAGGTTCAACAGTAGGAATGAAAAACACGGACTAAAAAACGGATATATGACGCCGTCCTACCCACTTTTCAAAATCCCGTTCACGTCACAAATAATAAAATGCCCTGCTTCCGCGAATTGACCAGACGCATCAAATAGCCTTCAATTTTTAGCTTTCCTTGCTCTTTCGATTATTTTCTGAACATATCTCTCTCCTGTGAAGAAAAAGTACCGTATTTACCCGAGTACTACGCGTCCTCAAGTAAGACACGCAGCGGGATTTTTCACTTGGAAATTTTGATAAAATCCTATTCCCGATTAAGAGGCAATTTTCATTTTCAGAGACTGCGAAAGCACAATATTTCAAAAACAAGAACAATCAAATTTGAATTTAGACATGAATTGAACCAACTTCGATGATTTCCATTACAAGAAGATTTTATGTTAACCTTGATTCGAAATTTCCCACTAGAATCAAGGATAATGCTCACCTAAACTTCTAAAACTTTTTGAAAAATGTATATTCGAATATGGTGCGCGCCACACTTTTTTCCTTTCAATTTGGAGAAAAAAGCTGCGCGTGGTACGCGAGTAAATACTGTACAGTACAGGGTATTCTCGCAATACTGTAATTAACTTCGGGATATACCTGTAAAAATTAGCTCGTTTGACAAGATATTCTAGCGCAACTCCTTACCGTGAAACAGGGGAGTCCAGTTGGGATTCGGCCTCTTGTAACATAGCAACTTGCTCGGCCATGGAAACGCATTGCTTCACTCGAACGCGGAAAACCGGCTGAGAAGGAGGCGGAACTTCGGCGAATTTCTTTTGCTGGTACGCAGGAATAGCTGCAGATTTTGGGGGGTATTCTTCGTCAACCTTGTTGTCCGAGCCGAGTCTAACGCCGTTTGATATCAGGGAGTCCGCCACGAAATCATCGTCGTCTTCGTCCTCGAGACGCGTCGAATCGAAATTTTCAGGCTCGATCGCAACGGAGATTTCCGGAATGCTTTTTGATCTTTTTGAACTACTGAATTTGGTGGATCCTGGGAAGCCAGAAGAAGAATAGATTTGAATGAATTGAAGAGATTCCCTGCGATATGGTTCCCTATTTTCTTCTTCCAGCTAGCTAAATCGAGTGACAAAAATGAGCTGCAATTCCAGAATTTCTTCAAAATGTCTTACATGGTTGGTAACGATTTCTAGAATCTAGAGTTCATCTTCGTAACTCTCTGCGATCCACGCATTTCTGCGTCTATTACAAATAGTTTCGTACACGAGTTAATTTCATTTCCATTAATAAATCGAGGGATATCACGCTTCGCCGGATGAAAATAAATTTCGGAATACAGTACACAGTAATAGTCATACAAAGATGCCTCCAAAAAAAAGAAAGAGTGGAACGTCTTCAAGTTGAACTTCAAGGGACCAAAAGAATAATTCGAGTAACTGAAACAAGCATTTGTTTCAGGGGAAAGAAAGAAGAATTATAGGGAATTTTAATCGGTGATTAGCAGGCCTTAAATTGTTTTTTAAATGACTTGACAGTCTGCTCAAGTCGATGCAAGGGTTTTTTGCTCGTAGTCTCTCACTTTCTTTCAAAACACATCAAGTTACACTTTTACGGCTATTCCCTGCCTGTTTGAATAAGATAATAGCGAAAAGGTATACAGAAATTCGATTTACGGAGGTTTGAAGAAAAAGTGAGAGTCTATGAGTCTTCGCGTTGGGGAGGTTTTTTTCAGGTCTGTCTGGGAATTCAGAAAGACTTGAAAGAAAATTCGACTTAGGGAGGTTCGAGTTATCGAGGTTCAACTGTACTACAGTATAATGCTCCAAAACGTGTTGACATTGGGAAAAGAAATACTGTATATCGTCATCACGATCTGAGCAACCTTAGTTTTACGTAGTTAAATCGTTAGAACTAGTAAAGTACTTGCAAGTACTCAAGCGTCCACCCCTTCAGAAACAGCGTAAACAAAATATGAAATAATTATTACGACGAGAAAAGTTTCTTACTTTTATTAGGACGCTTTTTCTTCGCAGCCGCGTCAGAGGTTCTTCTCGCAGACTGAGGTTTCAACGGCGAGATACTTCTTTTCTTATGAGTTCTCATGTTCGGCATGTTGTCGAAATCCGCATCCAAAAGGCGGCGGGACGCCTGAATCGGTCTTCTCGGCCGAGCATCACCCAACGTCGTGTTTAGAGAATCACGCGCAGCGGCGGCGGACTTGTCAGATTCCGTCACACTTTCCAAACTCGTTTCCAGATGCGATGTATTGTTGTTCGTCATAGATACTTGGGTTTGATCACTTTGCTCGATAGTGCGAGGAATAACCTTTTTTCCAGAAATGTCCTTCGGGACTGATTCCTCGTCAGCATCTTCCGATGCTTCGTCGACCATTTCTTCTGACTCTTCTTCAAACGCAGATTCGTTTTCATTCTAAAAAAAAATTTAATCAATGCGTCATGTTTTTGCATAGGTTTGTCGTTTTAAATCGACACAAACACCGAAACGTACTGCTGTACGTCTGTCATACAGAAGTTTTGTTTATCAAAAGTCCAGTAAAATCTTTGAAGAAAAACTGAGGAAATAATTTTCAACAAGTTATTAATCTGAAAATAAACTAGAACAATTTATAATCGGATAAAAATTGGAAAGAAATGAAGAATTTCTCGACGTTATCGTACCCAAAAGATCCAGATGATTTTTTAAATTTAGAATAATTTCGCTTGGTTTTATTTATATTTTCGGCAAAATCTTCCGAATCGGAATTCTTACTGAACATTCACTGCAAACTCCACATTTTTTCAGGCTGCTCATTTCATCCCATTTTCTCAACCGCCGCCACAGAAGCAGTAGGAAGCACTTCTTCGGGCGCCTTTGATGGGACAAATCGATGCTTCAACAATCGCCCCCCAAAATAATTCAAGCAATGTACTCTTCTTCATCGTCAAATACGTATTACAGTATATCGTCAAAAATTTGGAATAAAATTGCCTTAGTATTTACGACGCACTTTCATAACAAACAATGCGTTCAGAAACAGAGGGGTTCATTTATTCTACTCGTGCTTCCGTCACAATTTAGATGACTTCAAAAACTTCAAGAAACACTCGGAACAACTAACGTGCTCAAATAACTGAAAACGGGAGCTAGGATTTTTTGAAAATGGCTTCTTATCATCCTGAAGATTGTTTTGACCACATGAAATCTTAAAATGTTACCAGTAAATCAAAGGCACCATACAATTTTAGACGGATTATTGATTCTTTAAAGCCTTTTTTTGGGGGAAAAGTTCGTCGCATCGATCGAGTAAATACGGCATTCAGTTACTTGCAAAATACGACGGACAACGAGGCGCTTATGATTTGAAATAATTAAAAATGATGCTCAAAAATCGTCACTGACGGATTCAAGACAATAACAAAAATTAATCCTGTTATTCTTGAAAAGAAGGAACCTAAAAACCAATCGGATAGAAAAGACATCGCAGGAGGGAATTCTGAACTCTTTTTTTTAAACCACGACACCCCAAAGAACATCTGACAGATAAAAACGGGATAATTTTTTAAAAGCACGAGAATATCGCCCGATTCCCAGAAGAGTAACACGCGCACAAGGTTTAATTACCGCTTTAGTAGGTCGATTTTCCATTGGCGATGGTTCCGACGAAGCCGTCAACGAAACATTCTTCACTCCCCACGTCTTGAGACAAACATCCAGACAATGATTCCGCAAAACATGTCGATGCCAAAGGATAGAGGTATCGAACATTTCCGGGCACATGGGGCACTGCATCTTCGTTCGCAGACCCAAGCGCTTCGACATGGGCACTTCAGAGCCATCTACCAAACGCATTAGGGTTTGCTGACCCGTTCTGAAATTTAAAAGAGGTTTTCTTAAATAAATCCGCTCCAAAGGAAATATATTTTCTCAAGTACCACGCGCCGAATTATTTTCCTACAATTTTGATTAAATCCTATCCCCCTAGAAACTCCGCACTCAACATTTTTTTAGGAAGTAAAACTTTACTATATTTCACAAATAAGACACCAGAATACAAATTTGAACATGAATCCAACCCGAATTAAATTATTCAAGAATTGTCTTGATTTAAATAAGTCCCTGTCATACATATTCCATTCCATGCACGTGTGACGCTCACCTAGAATTTAAAATTTTTTAGAAATATTCATGTCCGCCGCGTATGATGCACACGCCCTTCTTTCTTCTCAATTTTGAGAAAATTGGTGCGCGTGATACTAGAGTAAATACAATAAATATAATAAAGGATTTCGTCAATTCTACCCCAAAACTTGCTTTACATAATCTTAGGTGGGATTTTCTCCCATCTCTCATTGGAGAAAAAAAAACAAGAACAGCATTTTGCTAGTGATGGAATTCGAGAAAAGCTGATCATGCAGTACTCGCGAGTGAGCGACTATAAAATTGAAAATTTGTTATTTTTGGTGGAGAATTCTGAATCGGAAACTAAATCATAATTTACAAAAATTACGATGAACAAATATAAATGGCGACAGTTTTTCGTGGAAATCTTCCTTAAATTGTAAGACATTTTGGAAGTTTTACCGAAGTTTCTTCTAAATTCCTGAAGTAAAAAAATAAATAAAATTGCACAATCTAACCAAGCCAAACCGGAAATTTCGCTATCTGCGCTCGCATAATCCAACATAACCTGGGACTTTGAACATATTCGGGCGACACCTAGGTAACAAACATAAATCAGAGTCGGCACTGAGAAACCTACAGCCAAGAGAGAGGGAACTGCTTTTCTTAGCCTCGCATAAACTTGAAAAGAATACACTTACTCAGCATAAACTTGAAAAGAATTCACTTACTCGGAGTTCATGTGAAGCGATGTTTGCAAAACCTTGTCTTCGTCGGGCATTTTCTTCGGAGAAGATAAGGACCTTTTCCTACTTCGCGAACCAACAGATTTTCTTTTCAGAGTCGAAACTCTTTTCTTCTTTTTTTTCGACCCGTGCGCTTCTTGATGATGTTGCTGCATCAAAGACGCGAAAGTCAAGTGTCCACAAATGGTGCACTTGAGGAACTGAACAGGGGCCATTTCCGGATCCACAGCAGGGGTTTGTCGAGGAGACTGTAGAGGTGAAGACTTGGTTTTCGATACTCGTTTTTTCGTCGCAGATGACGAAGAATCCAGTCGTTGTTTCTTAGCTGGAGACTGCTGAATTTCTTCCATCTCCTCGTCGGAAACCGGCCTCGCCAATCTTTGATTTCTATGAACAACACAAAACTCATTAAAACAACGTCCGTCTTCAAAAAGACTACAAAATGGGATGAAGCAAATTGAAGCTTTAGGTTGAACAAAATATTCGCAAGATTCAAAAATATTCGAGCCAAAAACCTCAGAAAACAAAGCAAAAACCAAGACATCATTCCAATTTTTCATAACACAGAGATTCGTCACGAACAGGACAAGTGCAACAGATAAAAACGAAAAAGCCTTTTAAATGAGTTTTGACATTTTACTGTACTGTACTTCAATTTGAATCGTTGTCATGTTTTTTTTAGGCTTTGAACGAACGTCGGAAGAACATGAAGGACTTATAGCATTTAAAAAAAATATTTTTCCTCTATTACCGAGTGACGTCTAAAGTTCTAAACGTTTCCTTCTTCGAGGATTTGATGCTCTATTTTTTCCACTTGAATAACTGAATTCAACAATGTGATCCTCCGCGTTATTTTCTCCGATGTTCGTTAATTGCAGACAAATCATGCAATTAAATGCTGTTTAAAAAAAATGACGAATCGACGGAAGTGCCAATGATTTTTGTTTTTTTCGTAATGATCATTGGCATTAATTCAATAATATTTTATGTTATTTCATGCGGTTCTTCCTCAAAGCAACTGGCTAAGAAAAACCAAATCCAAAAACGAAAGACAAATCAAAAGTAACTCGAGGGATGTAACAAGAAGTGGATAGAATACTTCCTCACTTTTTAGTAGAAGGATGCTCTTTCTTCCGATGACTTTGCTGCTGAGTTTTCGTACCTCTGAAGCCACACACGCATACGAAAGTCATCGCGGACCCACTCTTTCTCTGACCACCTCCTTTGGCACTCGCACCATTGAATTCAAACACGTCATCCGCAGAGATTGCAGAAGACGCAGAACTCGCCGACTTGGTTCGTCTCGACTTTTTCGCAGGCTCAGCGACGGTCATTCCGACGGCAGGAAAGACAACCTTCCCCTTGACAACTCCACGCAAGACGTCATCCGCTGCATTTTCCAGGTCACTGTGGGATTCGTGCACATGATGCACAAATGCTGGCTTCGTTGGGAAGCTCAGGTCGCAGAGTCGGCAGTGGATTTTAAGGTTTTTCTCAGAGTCTCCGACGCAGGACGCTTCGTGAATTTGCCGCGTAGCTTGAGACAGGAATCCAACAGAGCATAAGCTGCAACGCGCGACGAACGTGCGTGAATGAAACCTGTTCAAAGGATGAAAGAAAAAGAAACCCCATGAAGAGAAAATATAAAAAAATGCACAATCAAAGATTTTTAAAATCGGCTCATACCTCACAACAGAAGCCGGAATTATAAGTTTAAAAAACCTGAACAAATTGATAATTTTTGGACCTCATCAAATCACTGCCCAACAATCCAAACTCCCGATTATTTTGACACTGTCGAGTCTATTCTAATTAAGTGGGACTTGGTTAAATAGATGACAATCAGAGTGGTCCAAGTTTGCATTGATTATCAGGCAACAGTTTTTCTTTTAAAAAAAATTGCAGTTCAGCGTAGGAGAAATCGTCTAACACACTCAAATGGAAGTCGAATTTAATTGTTTTGGCATCGTCTATTTTTCATAATTTTATACATCACGTGAAGGCACGTTTGAAAAATCTTCATGGTTTGGGAAACTCAATCCACCGTCAGTATTGAATATCTCACTGGAGTACTTTCCCTTGAAAATTCGTTTCTTATGCAGTCCGTTTCTGTCAACCAGACTAGGTTGAGGAATACGAAACAGCCCTCATTACAGGGTTATATTCACTTGGGATAAAATCGTCCAAACCCCCGAAAAACCAGTGGGGCCGCAAGATGCGAACATAATTCGTGCTAGGACCTCGTCCCTATGTCGGATCACATTTTCCCTTAGAATTCAATGGGAATACATTTAATTGGCTCTACCGTTGATAGTTGGAAAAATTAAGATCTTAATTTTAAAAGAAATAAGGAAAATTGATGATTTAGCATTTAAAATGTAAAAAGTCCTCAAAAAAAGTTGATAAAATAACACAGAAAATAACAGCGCTGAAGAAAACCTGACACAGTCTGATCTTTTGGCGTGAAAATGAGCCCAAAACAACAACAAAAATAAGTTCATGTCTTACTACACTGTAGACGGTTTGTGCAAATAATTCTGATGAAAAAAGAAGCATAAAATTATCTTGTTCTGGAATAGTAATTTATAGAAAATTTTTCATGACATTCTTTTTTTAATTTTTATGGATACTAAAAAGATTTACAAGCGGAATCAAAATTTTGAACAATACATTTCTTCAATTTTCCAAGTGCTTCTAAATTACGGTTCGACTTACTTAATGACGTGTTCTGTGAGCATCGTTGGGTCGGAAAAATGTTTCTTGCACTCAAGACACGTATATAGGCTCGAACTTGGATCGAACGTTGAAATAGGATCAAAAATGGCAAGTTTCGGTTCCTTCGACACTTTCTGATCAACCGGTTCTTTCGATTTCGCCTTCTCTTCAATCTTCTCCTTTACCGGAGATCTCAAAACCAACTTCGGACTTTCGTCCTCCATCTCTAGAGGTTCCAGAGTCTCAACGTCCTTCGTCCGCTTCTTTTTTGGACTCTTCGCTTTCTTCGTCGTCGCATTCCTGCGCTTTCCATGCTTGTCACGTTTGTGCTTCTGAAGATAAAACATCGTGGGGAATTCTTTTTTGCACAAAGCACATTTAAAGCTTGACTGAGTTAAAGCAGCAGTTCTGGCTTCGACTTGCCGAAGCGGGACTTCGCTACGAAACACGCCTTTGTCCCAATGCGAAGCTTCGTGGCGGATCAGATCTGGCTTATCGACAGCTCTGAAGCAATACCGGCATTTGCCGATCAGCTTCTCGTCCGCGACGGAGTCTTGAAGAACAGATGGAGTGGAAATCTTTGCTTGCTTGGGGACCTTCTTTCCGGACTTCGCGGGTTCTTTCGACAATCTTGGGCCGGATAACCCAGGACCACCGGATTTGCCATGATTCTGAAAATGGAAAAAAAATTCATGACCACAAATTCTGAAGGAAAAAACTCGTTCTAATCCAAACACTTCACTCAAACCGATTACTTTCGTAAAGATTAGATCATTCGAAAGACTGTATTGGCACACTTAATCGAATGCAAAATCCTAACGCGCGCGAAAGATTAAATTGAACAGTGTTTCCCGTTCCTTAATTCAAAATGAACTGTTAAGTCACTGGGAGTCACAATGGCATTTATATTTTTTATTATTTAAATTGGAAAAAATACAGGAAAAATATTTTCGAACTTGAATTGCGATAATTGACGTTCAGCCGAATTTTGTTTCAACGAAGCATTGGAGATATTAAAAAAGCTTCGCTATGAACGAATATCCGTCAAACGAAGTTGAAATCTCATTGTGGCGATTAAACAGGGGCCAAATTGTTGTAAGCGTTAATCCATTGTAACAAGATTGTACTGCACAATACTAATGATAGACAATTTGACTCGAGTCCAAAAAACGCGTACTCCTCTAAACTGTGAAAGGTATTTCATGCTACACCAATGATGGCATTTCAAAAAACATCACACCTAAAAGTTGAAAAATTGAATTTAATTTTACAATACTATGCATTCTCTAGATATTGTAACAAAATAGAAATGAACTGTCTCTTAGATCAGAAGAAGTTTCATGAAGTACTTTTCACACATTTTCAAATATTGTAAGGTCAACTGTGTAGCAGTACTGTATATGGGACTCAGATAACCAGAAACAGAGCACCTGTTCGATTACCACGCGTCATACGCATTAACTTCACTGGATTACGATTAAACAAATGAAACTAAAGTTCATCAACATCAGTCAAAAAACAGACATAATCCAGAAATCCAAGTATTTCTTGGGAAAATCTGTTCACAGAAACGGAATCCAAAGATTCCGAAGAAAGCGAGGGGATCGGATATTCCACTTTACACTATCAAACGAAATACTCACAATCACGTCTCGATACTGTCCGTCGGAAAAGTGCAACGCTTCATGGCGAATCCGGTTGCTCCTACTGGCGAAATGTTTCCCGCAATGTTTGCAAGAGTTCCTCAGCACAGTTTCGTCCTCAATAACAGCTTCCATCTCGCGTTCGGCCTGAGCAGGTGACGCTGCAGGAGATTTCCGTTTTGCACTAATTTTTGTTTTCTTTGGCTGCGTTCCGACAGAAGGAATCCGTGACTTTTTCGTTGGCTTCGGCGATGATTTCACGACAGGGGATTTCACCGTAGAGACTTTACTGCTTGCCGCCGACGCAGTGAGTTTCTGAGAGGATTTTTTCCTGACTCGCGGCAAGGGCGTCTTCGCAAACTTGCCAGACGGTTCTCGAATGAAAGTTCGTACAGGTCCTTCCTTTTTCCGTGTCTTGAGGCCGGAGAATTCCTGCTCATGCGTGAGGTAATGCCGAAGCAACGACTGCAACGTGCAGAAATTACTGGGGCAAGACTTGCACGCAAAATCCTTAGACCTCGGGTGAAGCAACAGGTGCTCGGCATGAGAAAATCGTTTCCCGAGAACTTTGTCGCAGCCGGGAATTTGACATCGCACCGATGCTTTGGACGCTTCCATTTCGTTCACCTAAAATTTGAAAGATTATTGACAATTGAACATTACAATACGCTGGCTTGAAAATTACACACTCGGCTTCAACAATTTCGTCAAAACTGTTTAACTCCCTAAACCACTCTGTCAGAAGAAAAAAAAATAAAAAGTGCGATTACTCATTTAAAAAAAATATTCAACCACTGGAACGAGTCACAGTATTTGTTCCACAAGCTTATCTCACCAACCGCAATTTTAAAATAACCTCACTAGACATATTAATAAACTCACGCCACACTTCAGTGGAATCAGAGCAAATCTTGCAATTCTTCACAATATTTGCTCGACGTAACAGTAAATTCAGAACTAACGCAACTGAAGATATTCCAGCGACACCTACGTGAAAATAAAAGAAAATCAGAGAGGGTACGTCGAGCGTTTAAGTAGAAACCGTACCAAAGTTCCAAGACAATTGTGAATGAATTACTTAAACCCGACAACACAACTGAATTTCGATCTTAAAAATGAAACAAATAGCAGTCGGGAACTAATAGGAGAAAAACACACCCCTATCTTGATTTCGGGCTTTACGGCAAGAAGAACTTAATTGCGATGTTTGACTGAAGCTTTCTTACCGCTTCGTGAGCAGTTCGCAGATGTTGGATGAACGATCTTTTCAGGTATCTTATTCTGCAGGATGGGCAAGTAATAAACGAGCTGCTTGCGGTTTTGGACGAGCGAGAAAGGGTTGCCACAACAACCCTTTCTCGCTTTGCTTCGAAATTACACCGCGGCATATGTGTCTCCATCCTGGACTCGTCAGAGAAAAATTTTCCGCATTTCGGGCACGAGCTTCCCAATGACACATACTGCACAACATAGAAATCAGGGTTCTCCACGTAGTCATCAACGGTAAGCGGCGTTTGACCCCACGTGAAATCACACTCGGAAGGATCCGGGAGATCTTGAGGACTGTTTCGACACGTTAGTCGCAACACGGGATCGCGAGACAAATGAACTTTCGATGGATGCTTTCGCAGTCGACTGAGAAATTCTGTGTCAACACTTGCACACTTTTCAACCGGGATTTCCTCTTCAGTCTCTTCCACGTCCCCATTTGCGACACCGGAATCGGCATCTGAGTCATGCGGCTCTTCAGTCGGAGATGAATCTGGCTCGTCGTTGGAATGCACAGTCAATAAATGTTCTTCCCACGCGTCACGATTGGAGAAGGAAAAAGCACAATCTTCGCAGAAATACATCGTGTCCACGTTCCCAAAAGGCTCAATCGCTCAAGTAAAAATCGAATTGTCCAAACGAAACTTCGTTCATATGTCGCTACCACTCGGACTACAGCAGCACTCCATCAGCAAGAAGAATCCTTTGAAAATATAAAATTAAAATCATTCAACTCAACTTTCAAATTCATGAAAATAGTTAACCCTTCCAACAAATAATAAACCCGCTCCACATAAAATTTTGAAGATAGAAATACAGTGCTTGTGAAATTCTTCACAAATAAAATTCTTATCGTCACACATAAAATTTCACGGCAGAGAATCTGATCATAAATCCATAGAATGGTAAATGATGGCCGAAGAAGCTGAACAGCGATATAAAATGTAGTTTTCGTACTTTTCCAGTTTTTCTTATCATTTAGATTTTAGAAGATGACTTCGGATCAATATTCGGTTCTCTACGTCCTGAAGACGGGTACACCTATATACTTCCTCAACACTGAACTGAACGTCGATCAACTCAAACGAAAACACAAAGAAAACGAATCGAACATGAATTTTGCTGTTTTTTGATGAAGGAAATACTGATGGAATAACAGCTGTTCACATCAAAGTCATATTGAGAACGATTTGTTTGAAGTCCAAATGTAGGTGGAAAATTATGAACGGGAAAAACGAGAATGTGGTCTAACATTAGCTCCGTAATGCGGCGTTTATTTTCCAGAGAAAATAAAATACTCTGCAGAATTTGCATACGTATAATGACCAAATGAATGCTACATTATGAATTCAAACGAGAAGACACGCAACTGTAATAATGAAACAATGGAAAACTAACTCATTTTTCGGAAGTCTCGCGTTCAGCACTTTTTTCAATCCTCAGGGCTAAATTCAACACTCACCTCAAGTCAGCAACGAATTGGTGGCTCACTTATTCCGCCAGGTGGCTTGAGGAACAGCAAGTGTCAACACACGAACGCGACACTCAATTCACCGACGGTGAAACCTGCAGAGGATATTTATGATTACGATTCATGAAATGATCGACGCATGCGAATTTAATAAAAAAGAATCAGACACTGTTCGTATACGGTACTAACGATGACTCCTTTATGTGCGATCACAGAGTTTTCGACAATCCACGCAGAACTGTTAACTACTTGAGCCATAGCTTCAACCGGAGCGCGTCAACTCCATTCAAGTAATATCGGAACAGGCGTTTATCACGTACAAAACCAAGATTTTCATACAACTTCAGAGCCGGTTTGTTGGTTATTTCGGTTTCTAACACGATTTCATCGGCATGATCAGCTATCATGGCCCTTATGGCTTTCAGGACAAGAGTAGTTCCAATGCGTTGCTTACGGTAACTTTTGTCTACAGTAAGCATAGCTATATAGCCACGAGACACGAGATGCTTGTGGAGATCCAACTTGCACACAATGGCACCCACGCATCGGGAACCGTCCACGGCGAGAAAGCAGAGTTTGGGCCAATTGTGAATAAAGTAGCGATATGTGTATATGGAGTAGGGTTCGGAGAGGTCCTTCTGGATCAGTTCCATAATAGAGGGCATCTGAAGCTCCGATTCGTAAGAAACGTACCGAATCGGCGTTTCGCATCCGCCATTCGGCAGACTGGAAAAATTTATTGGCGATCCAATCGAGAGCGTCGAAATAGAAGACAACAATGTAGGCTCACGTGACGCCTCATCACAATTAGCGTCGAGCGAAGGGGTAATGCCACGAGTCGATGATACGTCATTCATAGTGCAGAACGTCCGAAGATTCTAAAACATGACGCGAAGATATTCGTCACACGGCACTTATAGACCGTCCGAAGCAGTCCGTCGCGGTGTTCAGAGATCGTTCGACTCCGCACTGTCTTCTGTCACAAACGAAAATCCAGAAATATCGAAATGAATCGAACGTTCCTCCGTCCACATTAGGACGGGTTCAGACAGAGATTCTCACGTGGATATTTTTTTGCGGCAGATACTGCACAACTTCAAGCCTCGCGATAATCGTCCAAATCAAATAATTTACTGTCTCAGAACACTCGAACCGACCACCACTGAACGCCTGGAACTTCAAAATTTTATCACGAAGACCGCGCGACGGAAACGGAATCTCACGTCGTCAATTCGCGACAGCAACCGCCTAAAGAGAGACGGATGCCATGACATTCATAGAGCCTAGAACTATCAAAGGGTTTTTCATCTGTGGTTTATGAACAGTCATACAGTGCCTTCAATAGAGGCTGAAGAGGATCTGTGTTCAGCATACTGAATGATCTGAATGCAAAAAAATCTTTTGACGACGAAGCGTTGAAGACTTGTAAATTTTAGTTATAAATAAAATTAATTTTTACGAAACCAAAATAACATTGTTGCGAGGACCAGAAAAACAAACTTTTCTTTCGGAATAATCCATTTCAGTACACTGTACTAAGACATTTATTTTAATACGATATTCTACTTTGGCAGAACTGTACTGTAAATTCTTCGAGATTCTTGAACACGATTCACCATTTGTTTTAAAATATGAGATGGATAAATCAGTACATCAACAAAGCTTCTTCACAGTTTAAATACATAAGCGTTTCAATTGATAGTTTCCGACAAATGTTCAATATATACAAGGATTGAAATTTTGTCATGCATGTTCAAAAATATAGTGAGTCATACATACACACAGTGCTTTACACTACATTTACATATTGATCCAAATTTCACAAACCCTGGGTCAGGTTAAGAGATTTTTTCATATTCTCAAGGCTAGCATAGTAGCATAAAATTCCTTCAAGAGTCGTCCAAACAACGTCATTAGCTATAATGAATCAATTTCATGGTACAAAAATGATTTGGCGGATCAGCAATTAAAATGCACAACACAGACATTCTTCTGTATACCAGCATATCACCTTGAAAGTTAGTAATTGGATAACATTCGAAATACTTCATATTAAACTTTATACCGCTACCTCGGAAAGCCCACGCTGTAAAGGGTTTTTGAAATTTCCAG
>CAJPEX010002282.1:0-11040 GCA_905338405.1 Notodromas monacha
TTATCATATTTAAGCGAATTTACGACACCGTGAATTGCAAGACGCTCTCGAGCATTTCTGGCACTCTAAAAAAAATAGCAAGTGGATCCAAGTTATTGCACAAGGTGAACAAAAAATGTAGCCCTTTCAGCAGAAATATTTTTAAACATTCTTATAGTAAAATAGTATTATAATCACAATTAATTAAAATCAGATGAGGATTAAAAATGAGGGAAATGCATTTTGTGAATTTCGTCGTAGTTCTTTGCAAATTGATTTGGTTTTTCAAGGCTAAATTCTTATGAAACTACTGTATAAAAATTGTGCAAAATTTTGGTTGCCGGTTTTTAAGGCAATTAAAAAATACATTTTGAAAAGAAAAACTCACCCTTATCAGAAAACGAACTTTTGTGTTTGCCGATTTCTAAGGATTTCAGAAAAATTGATTCTTCTCGCGTTTTTTTTACACGCAAAATAAGATGGTTTGCGAATTTTTTCAAATCTTATTTTTTAAGGTGAAGTTCAGAGCATTTTGCGCACTGGAAGAAAAGGCTGTTCGATGAATTGAACAGATGGTCCGAAAAATTTGCACAATTTTTTATACAGTAGTTTCAAAAGAATTCAGCCTTGAAAAACAAAATCAGTTTGAAAAGAACTACGACGTAATTCATAAGATGCATTTCCCTCATCTCTAATAATCTTCTGATTATAATTAATTGTTAATTGTGAATACAATTTTATTATCGGAATTTTGAATTTCTTGTATACTGTATGTTATTATATTGTACATCTTTTAAAAATTGTTTCAAATGCGTATCTAAGACGCCATCGATTCTAAACCTCGGCTTTCGTTTTTGGATTCATATACTGTAATTACAAAATTACGACCATATGTCGAAGCGAATAAGGCAATTGAAAAAAAATACATTTTGACAAGAAAAACTCACCCTCATCAACGCAGAAAAGTGTCCATTGGTGATGGTCCTCGGGCGAGAAGGTTGACCCGGCAAAAAGTCTCGCGTAAGCGCCTTTTTCGGTGGCAAGGAACCTGCGAAAAAAAATTGCGAAACCTTGCAAATTAAACCCGGAACTTCCGCTTCTAATGAGAAGCAATATTCCTTCCATTTTACGAACAAACAAAAAAAGTTCTTCTTGAAGCAGCTTCACATTATAAAAAAAATAATTTCTTCGCGAAAAAAGTTTCGCTGATTTGAAGGAACTTCTTCCTTCTTCTTCTTCTTCTTCTTCGCACCAGCGCCACTTTCCTCGTCTGTCATCCACCCCATTAATAACTTGCTTCAGCCGGAAATAGACAGAAAAAATGGCACGCGAGGTTTTTGCACGTTTTTTTCTTCTTCTCAGAAACAAGCGAGCACTACATTCCCACGTGTTCGCGATTTTTACAACTCCATCTTTTCTGCGTCTAAGAAAACTCCCCTCGTTTTCCCCGTAATACAATTCCGTTTCCCTCGTTTCACAAGGCTTAAAAATATAATCGTTCCTGCATCAAGAAGAAATAATTTTTCGTTTATTCGATGTATTAGGAAACGTTTTTATTTCGAAATGCAATTCGAATCATCCGAAGAGTTTATGCCCATAAACTCTCAGGATAAATATTTATGGCATTGCTATAAATATGTACAATGCCATAAACTTCAAGTCTCATTGATCCCATAAACTTTATGGGATCAATCAGACTTGAAGCAAGTCTCATTTGTCAATCTTATTCAATGGCAGTTTCTGTGGATTTCATTTTCAAGGCAGGCCTCGCATTCAGAATCATTTTACTCATTATTTTAAGAATTAGGAACAATTTGGTGTTTTTGATAAAAAAAAAAAAAGAGTACGTGCATTCGGTCAGTTAAATCATATTCCCTCTTGTATAATAGCTTTCATTCCTTATCGGTTTCAAAAATTTTAAAACAGGCATTGGAAAATTTGCTAAGACATACTGTAATTCTAAATAATGTCTCTTATTTCGAAAAGTCATAAGATTTCTTCCGCGTTGATTTTTCGGGGGCGGGGAATCTTGAAAAATAATTTCATTTTTTTTCTCGGGACAAGAATTCCACTCGATTTGAAACAAAGAATATGAAAAAAATGAATTAAAGCGTTTCACTTCTAACAATTATTGCGTGCTGCTTTGTGGCAGCTTAAAGGTGTTCATCTGAAGATTTTCTCCTGGAAGGTTTCATACGCTTTCTTCCGCTTTTCCGTGATTGATGGGGTCATTCACGAGTACCAAAGAAAAAGTTCTTTCCCAAAAAAAGGGGGGGATTTTTCGAAAATAAAACCTTATTTTCCCTACACACTTAGTTCGACAGGGGGAAGATGAACCACGAGATCTGGTCAATTTGGTTGCGTGATGCTGACCCCGAGATACGCTATTCATTTGAAGGGATGATAATTGGAAGTAATTTCCGAGTGTTCGGTTCCATCCATCAACTTCAGCTCTTTCTTTTCCTTCTTTTATTTTCGTTCATCACACGAAATTTGAAATTTTGTATTCAAAAGTCGTTTAACGAAAAGCTTTGTCATTGGGATGCGAGGAGAAATTTTCACAAGGTCGCGAAAACGGAACAGGTCTGTGTGAATTCCATTTTTACAGCACAATTTCCATAGGTTTTACGAAGAGAAATTTCTTATGCATACGATTTAAGATTTTTGTATTTTTTTTTTTGCGATTGATATTCAATTCTGTGCTGAAAAATCCAAGATTGCTGCGTGACGTTAACATTGAAGAGAAGCTTTCGGAATTTAGCGTGTTTTTAAATTGCCTTCTTTGAAAATAGTCAAACAGCAAGAATTTCATATTGGTTCAGGGATATTTTAGCAACGTCGATCATGGATGGATTCCTGTCCCAATTCTTCGCAATCGAGATTTTAAATTGAATCAGATTCTTATTTTGCGCGCAGATCTTTCAGTTGAAAAATCTGGGAACAGCTACAACAAAAGAACGGTTCATACATGGATGTTTTTTTTTCTGAAACTAAAAAACCAAATTTGCCCTTGGGTTTTCTTTCATCCCGTCGCTTGTTCCGATTCAGCGTCACGTAAGTCAATATTGAACCAGGGCAACCCTGCGGTTGCTCGAAAGAAATCCCTCCACCGAAACGTCCAGAAAACCGCGGTTTTATTCTTCACCACGTCTCTTCAAACAATAAAAATTGAATGAAACTCTCTTAGGCTTCTTTATTTTTTCTTTTTTTTTTTAATAAAATCGCGGGGTTTCCAGTCTCCAAACATGAACCGCATCCCTTCTGTGTTTCAAGGTTTATTTTTTCCTCGCGAGGTGGGGTGAATATTTCCACACCTTCTGGTTGACAGACACACCAACATGTTCCCAGGGATAAACAAAAAAAAATAAGTACTGTACACGAAAAGCAGTTTGGTTACATCTTGAGAAGCTGAATTAATCACGACTAATTTATTCATGAAAATGTTCAAGGAGCGACAGCTGCGAAAAATTTTCGACTACGGGAAGATGTCCGTGAATCTGAAAATTGTTCGCCGATTTATCTTTTAAAAAATGCATAGGAAATAAATAATTACACTAAGGAAATCTGAACAGTTTACCCCAGAAAGTAAATTTGATTAAGTTGAAAATTAATTTTCGGGAACTGATTTTAGGGGCATCCGTGAGTCGGAAATACGCATGTGAAACATTTTTGCTCAAGTGCCAATTTAAAAAAAATTACGCCGAAGTACCCAAAAATAAAAAATAGGGCCTCCTTTTGACCTAATTTTAAGAAATGCACTTGACCCTATTGCAAGGATTATCCGCAGATAAATTCGCATGAAACTCTACTCCATGAAATTACTACTCCAAAAATTGTGTTCCAGGTTTCCTCATTGCACATTTATTTCTTCAATTTAAAATTTAAGCGGAATAATTTACTCTACAATTTTAGGAGTATACATTGATATCTTATTTAATATTTTAATTCAGGAATATTCCGGATTATTTTTGGTTGTTACGTTTGCCTGAAGAGAGAGAGGTTAGATTTAAAAACTTGCGAGTGGATTTCCGACATCATTCGGTACTTCGTTCGCAAGAGGGGGAATAATGCAACATAAAATTGTTATTAATTCATGAAGGCGGAATAATCCGGCCAAACTGATGATGGATCATTACTGAGTAAGACGGCCCAAGAATTATTCCCTGCCATCAAATCCCAGGTACAAAGTAAAGCGCCGAACATGAAAGAAGCTCCCGACAAAAGGAATTACGAGGTTAGTGACACAAGTCTTGGTGCCTCAACCATATTAAAAAAAAAATACATTTTCAAGATACTGTTCCCTCAAACCCAATGGTACTGTAATCTTTTTCTCTCTTTTCATTTGCAGCTCAAGTTCGAAGCCGCGAATTAGCATAAAACACCCCAAACCCGGGGCTCGGGAAGCCCATGTTTGGAAAACGGTTGGAACATAAATTCTTCCGTTACGTTAAAAAAGAATTAAATATATATATATATAGTATATAGAGAACCAGGAACTTCTTGAATGAATCGACGCTGTCGTTTCTTAGTTTATTTTCTTTCCTTTTTTCTTTTTGAAAAAAGTTGTTATCGAAAGATCGTGTCGACGAACGTCTTGCGTCTCGCGTCGACGCTAATGCCGCGGCTCTGTTCCGCTTGTTTTGAGGCGTGTCGGGTTTTATCTCGTCAACAAATCTTTTCTAATCCGCAAATCAGTGGCCAAGTTAACGAGAATCGACTTGAAACCCTTGAAAGACTCAGAATTTCAATTCTAAAAATTCGGAACTTTTCTGATTCGTAAAACGATCGATCTGGAATCTCATCGAGGAATCTCCCTTTTTTGGGGATGCAGGTAATAAAAAATCGACATTTTCGTCACTTACTTCGCAGTATGCGAAAAGACCAGTTATGCAATGACGTAAAAAATAATTCGGATCAAATTTATCAATTATTGATTGAATAAGAGTCGAATCAAAAGGGTCAAGACGTCCTCTTTTCTTCAGTTTCCTGAATTGAGAAACTTCGAAATAATTGTAATGGGTTTTACTTGCTATTCCGAAAACTTCTGAGAAATTCGTCAATTTTATTTTTTCTACAGCTTTCAATGAAGCAAGAAAAATTACGAAATTAAAGTAAATACGATTTCCACGGCCTTCGAACCGCCTGGTTTTCTTCATTTAGTTCAATTCAGTCTTTAGTTCGAACTCAAACCCGGATATTTTCAAAATATTGCATTTCTTCGACCGCCTCATGAGCCGGGATTTAGTTAAGACTTTATCGAAAAAAATTAGGACGCTAATCGAAGTAATAATATAAAAGTAGGTGAAATCTTCAGTACGAACAAATACGGCTCTGGCGAAAATTTTTTTGAGCGCTTCCTCGACGAGATGATGTTTTCAGAGCAAAAACGTGTGAAATGTTGAATCGTATTTCTCAATTTTTTTTTCTTCCAACGTAGAGTTTCTCGAAGAGAACAATTCAAGCGTCAAAGGAAAATCACGAACGATTCCTGACATAAATCACGGTTATCTTCATCACGTTTTCCTCTCATGATGATCATCAAAGCCTGAAGCGAGGCGAACATCAAGAAGACAATGTTTTCTTCCACCTCCTAATCAAGATTCCAAAGCAAACACGTCTAGTATCTTACGTGTATACAGAGTACATATACAGTATATTTTTTAACAGCACTAAAATCTGGAATAAAAACACGAAGAGAGGCTGGATCGTCGATTGCCTCCTTAATGTACTGATCGTGACTCGCGAACGGACGTCCGTTCTTTCATGCAATATTTTTACAGCTAAATTTTACCTAAGCATACTATTCAAGAAATTGCATCATATACAAAAATGTATTATACATGCTCGTGAAATAGAAGATCAGAATCAAATTTTAGCACAAACGAGTGCTGATTTTATTTTAATTGCCGTTAAAAGGTGTCGCTGGAATTTGCAAATTCTTCGGGAAGTGCGCGAAAAATTGAAATTCTTCCATTTCAAAGGGAAGAAATGATTTTCAACTTTTCCTTGGACCTGAAAAAAATCCTGCACGACATCTCAAAAAGCTAATTTTTTTTTTACAAGTTGGATCTTAAATTTGGCGAATCAGGCAATTTTTTTAACCTGACTTCATGACCTAGTTGACAAAAATGTTTGCACATTGCGAATGCAAAAAAATAGCAGATACTCCGGCACACCGAAAAAGGGGAAGGGGAATCCCACGACATCGAGTTTTCACGCGAGTTTCCAACTTTTCGAAAAAAAAAAACATTTAGAAGATTTGTTTTCAACTGACCTTGAATTTGGCAAATGGGACAAAGGTGTGAGTTGCAGATGCAGGCGAGACACCGTTCGTGGCCGCACTCGTCAATTAGGCGGCGTTTGCGAGCCTTGTCGTAAGGCATTCTGCAGCCAGGACACACCTGTTGCTGCTGCTGTTGTTGATGGTGGTGATGATGCAAAAAATCACCAGGTTGATGGTGAGAATATTGCTGAGACTGCGCCTGACGAAAGTGTCGAGCTGCATTCAGGCCAGGGCCGATCGGCGGCCGCCAACTCGTCACTGACGACGACGATGACGAGGGCAAATAACGGCGTCCAGTCTCAACCTCGCCTTGTCTCACTTGACCTGTTTCGTTTTTAAATAATAACGAGAGAAAAAAAAACGAACTCATTATTACGTGATCGTTTTAAAGCGAATATAAATTAAAAATAAAGCCCAGATATCTCATCAATTTCCAGCAGGTTAAATTTAGAGAGATTTTTGAACGTTAAATCTATTTGCATTCCTCATCATATCTGCGGAATTCCGTTTTACTGCGAATTTGAAGATTTGAATCGATCATAAGATGGCACATGGATTAATATGCTGACCATAATAAGATAACCAAGTACTTCAGGAGAAAAACACAGGCCGAACACTTCCTCACATTTAAAACCGTGAAGTTTTCTATATTTGGGTTAAATTATGTCTTGAACCAATCTGTAAGTGGTTTAAAGGGGGTGATTGAGTTGATGAGATTCAAATCATTCTGTAGCAAGAATTACCAATTCTAAATGATGTTCTTTTTTTTCGATACGAATTTGACGTACGTATATTAATCATCATCAAAGACAATGTTTCCAAGAAAGTTTACGAGTGAATTTGTTTCGCTCTTTTTGATCTCGCGGCGCAAAAGCTTAATTAGAGCAGAACAAACAAAAGCTCGTCTGCTTTAACACTTCCTCGTTGAGAACGATTTTCATCCCACTCGAATTGTCGGGACTCGTTCAATAAAAACTTGGTCTCTTTTTTTTCTTCAGAGTAGCCAGCTTCCCTTTGATTAGTTATTTTCTTGTCGGTGAAAAACGACGAAAGAGTTCGTAAGAAAAAGTATCTTTGCCCCCTTACAACTCATTGTGAATGCGAAAACTGTCGGAGGGTCGAGATCAGGTCTTTTCGAGTGTAGGCGTTTTGAAATGAGGGACGTGGGATTTCGGGAAGTTTTTCCGGGAATTTTTTTTTGTATCTAACGAATAGTGGAAAATCAAGGTTTTTTCTTTTTAAGACACCGAACCCCTAGCCCTCGGGTGACGATGAGTCAACAACGCATTAATCAGAACCCATTTTTCCGGAGTAAAAACGCGATGGAGATTAACCCTGAGCACGTGAGCTTCGGGGAGATTCCAAATTTTTTTTATTTTTCGTCTTGAAAGGAGAAAACACCCACGCAAAACCCCTTTTTGTTTTCATCTGGTGATGGATACTGAAAGAATTTGCCGAAAGGCAGATGTTTTCTGACACAATTGCGATACTTTTCGGGAAAGGATGCGAAATCTTTTTGATCCACTTGCCCGACGGGTCGTGAGATTCAGGACAGCATTTCATCAGTTTTTTTTTAGAGAGCTTCCAATTTAAAGAAAAAATATTTAAATCTGTTTCGATGACTCACCAACATTTTGTCACATTTTAGAATGTCTGAATGATTCTTTTTTATTATTGCCACGTAATTTTTACGAGCAGATTCTGAAATTAAAATCGCCAACCTTTTGTCGCCACTTTGTATTTCGAAAGATTTATTCAATTTCGATGCTTTTTTGCGTGCTATTTTATTTGGCCTTTCGGCACTCGGAAATTAGAATAATTTATTTTACAGGGAGTTGAAGAAAAATCAGATCTTAAGTTGGCTAATCATTTTAATTAAATAAGTTCTGAATCAAGCAGATTTTTCAAGGTGTGACAGCATTTCATCAGATATTTCAGAGAGCTTCCAATTTATAGAAAAAATATTTGATTTTGTTTCGATGACTCACCAACATTTTGTCACATTTTCGAATGTCTGAATGATTTTTTATTATTATTGCGATGTACTTTTTACGAGTAGATTCTGAAATCAAAATCGCCGATCTTCGAATTTCGAAAGATTTATTCAATTTTGATGCAATTTTTGCGTGCTATTTTATTTGGCCCTTCGGGACTCGGAAATTAAAATAATTTCTTTCACAGGGAGTTGAGGAATGATCCGATCTTGAATTGGCTAATAATTTTACCGTATTAAATAAGTTCTGAATCAAGCAGATTTTTCAAGGTGTTCCTCGCAGAGTTTTGAGCTTTCATCATTTTGCTTTTGGTGGAGAAATTCAGGATGAATTTTAATTTACAGTAAACAGTAACGTTAATTAGAAAAAATCATGACTTACCAAATTCTTGGCACGATTCGAGGATTTCGATTTCTTCAGCATCGTCGATTTTCATTCGATAATACTTGAAATTTTCGGGACTATTTATAAAATCACGGCCTTGACGCACACAAGCGTGAATGAAACCTGAGGATCACTTTTCCCCCCTCTGTTCCTAAAACAGGATACAGTATTTGTGGTATCGAAAGAAAAAATATATATAATGACTTCGAAATAACAATCTCAGTTCCAGTTTTTCCCATCCATCACGATAGCATCACCAGCACAGCATCCAGTCGTGATTCAATCCCAACTACTTTTTTTTTGTTTCCTCCTGTTTAAAAATGCAAGATCGCAGTATAACGAGATTCTATCGTTTTGAAACTCGTAAAAACAAAAAGATAGGACCGACGCCGGTTGGCTATAAAAATTACTTTTATTCCACTGCTCTTGTTTCACGGCGTGAGAGGATTTAATTGCACCGGAAATTACGCTGAATTGCAAGTCGATTCCGGGATTTATTTTCCGGTGTGGGAATCGACAGACAATAGAGAATCGTCGTGTCGAATTTTTAAAAATATAAATAGGTGAAATACGTGCAGCTCCATTTTTTTGTTAAATCCGCAGTTTTCTTTTTCGTTGATGCTATTTGATTTTTTTTTATCTTTCAAAGTGGTATGAAATTTAAACTTTCGCCTTACTTTACACCTGGCGAAACTAATCAGTGATTGTTTTCGCGAAAAATTGGATATTGAATTTGGCGCTTGATTTTTTTTTCTGAATTCCAACTGCACAATCGATCTATTCTTCCTTCCCTATCGCAATGACCTGTGATTTTTGCGAACGAGGTGCACTCTGTAGAATTCGCCGGAATACTGACGACGACTGTGTCTCCGTCTCGTCGCTGTCGACGCCAGAAAATGTTCATGAGTCACAGAGAAATTTCTAGAGATATGCAAGTTCACACTCGCTTGTGCAATCTCAGGTCACGAGTCTGAAATTCGCAGACAGGAAGATGAACCCTTCCTCTTTTTTTCAGACAGCCAAAAATTAAGACCGGAACAAGTTCGTGCTTGTACCGAGACGCAGGAAATTCTCGAAGGGATCACCATTGTGAGCAATGTTTAGAATGCTTCGAGAAATCTGACGCATTCGTGGCCCAGGTGCCAAAAACTGTAATTCCCAGGCAACATCGGAGAATAATCTCGAACACTGTCTGTCTGTCTGTGTTGATCCGATTCCTTTCTTGACCCACCCCTCGGATCCGTTTCCTTTTCAGAGCATTTTTTGGGCCAGGGTTTCATGGGTGCTGTTGGAGTCGATGGCCAGCTGCCTTTATAGCGTGACTTAACTTTTCTTTACCCTGGTATTTATTGTAGAAACCCTGAGATTTATTCGTGTCTAGATTCGAGCATAAGCACGACTTTTAAATCAAAATTTGAAATAGGGTATACAGCAGTTATTTTGAAGAATGTTTTTAAATAAGTGAAGAGGAGCAGTAGGAATTTTTACTCTGGTAGATTTTTTTAATTTTCAATTTATTCCATCATTGTCAACAAGATTTGTTTCAACCAAATTTTAGAGATTTGCGTCAGCAAAATTGTCCTGATTTGTTTTCACTAAATGTGTTGGAAACACTTCGTTGTAAGAAAGTTTTTAAAATTTTCTCAAGCACAATTTTCTCAAGCACAATTATCTGAAGCACAATTTTCTCAAGCACAATTTTCTGAAGCTCAACTTTGTGCAACACAATTTTCGGAAGCACAATTTTGTGCAACACAATTTTCTGAAAAACGATTTTCAGTAACGCAATTCGAGCTTTGCTTTAACATAACTTTTAATACGAATTATTTCAATAAGATGTATTAAAAACACGGAAATGTTTTTTGCATATGCTTAGTAACTTGTTAAATTAAAAAAAAAAGATTTTGACAATAAAATAGCTGGGTATTGCCTCAAGCCATTTTTCAGTTAGTAATTTTGTGTTGCTTAAAATTTGGTTACCCTGAAATCAGAACTATATTAGGTCATCTTTGAGGAATGTTGAATTGGGTTGATTTCAATGCCTTATCAAGATCATTTTCGTTTTTTATTTCAACACATTTGTCTGCTCTGCTGTCAGTTACTTGCAATGGTTATGCATCATCAGCTACGTAATCGCGCAATGTTCGCATTTTTTCAACAGGTCAGTCTCATACTGAAACAGCGCGGGTTTTCCTCCGTATTCAAATGCAGGCCAGGGCCTCGCCCTGAAGAATAGCGTTTTTCTATAGACCAGAAAGCCGTAAACAATCTGGGCTCCATAAAAAGCTTTTACCCTGGACACGACCCTGCAATAACAGCGACTTGGAGCCCTGAAATTTCGGGCTATTTCTGTTCTGCAACTGTTCTAGCCTCATTACCCGTAGAAATAATTTTGGGTTT
>CAJPEX010002282.1:11798-41852 GCA_905338405.1 Notodromas monacha
GCCAAAAATTAAGACCGGAACAAGTTCGTGCTTGTACCGAGACGCAGGAAATTCTCGAAGGGATCACCATTGTGAGCAATGTTTAGAATGCTTCGAGAAATCTGACGCATTCGTGGCCCAGGTGCCAAAAACTGTAATTCCCAGGCAACATCGGAGAATAATCTCGAACACTGTCTGTCTGTCTGTGTTGATCCGATTCCTTTCTTGACCCACCCCTCGGATCCGTTTCCTTTTCAGAGCATTTTTGGGGCCAGGGTTTCATGGGTGCTGTTATAGTCAATGGCCAGCTGCCTTAGCGTGACTGAATTTATCTTTATCCTGGTATTTATTGTAGAAACCCCTGAGATTTATTCGTGTCTAGATTCGAGCATAAGCACGACTTTTAAATAAAAATTTGAAATAGGGTATACAGCAGTTATTTTGAAGAAAGTTTTTAAATAAGTGAAGAGGAGCAGTAGGAATTTTTACTCTGGTAGATTTTTTTTTTATTTTCAATTTATTCCCTCATTGTCAACAAGATTTGTTTCAATCAAATTTTAAAGATTTGCGTCAGCAAAATTGTCTAGATTTGTTTTCACTAAATGTGTTGGAAACACTTTGTTGTAAGAAAGTTTTTAAAAGTTTCTCAAGCACAATTTTCTCAAGCACATTTATCTGAAGCACAATTTTCTCAAGCACAATTTTCTGAAGCACAATTTTGTGCAACACAATTTTCTGAAAAACGATTTTCAGTAACGCAATTCGAGCTTTGCTTCAACATAACTTTTAATACGAATTATTTCAATAAGATGTATTAAAAATACAGAAATGTTTTTTGCATATGCTTAGTAACTTGTTGAATTAAAAAAAAAAGATTTTGACAATAAAATAGCTGGGTATTTCCTCAGGCCATTTTTCAGTTAGAAATTTCAAGTTGCTTTAAATTTGGTTACCCTGAAATCAGAACTATATTAGGTCATCTTTGAGGAATGTTGAATTGGGTTGATTTCAATGCCTTATCAAGATCATTTTCGTTTTTATTTTCATTTCAACACATTTGTCTGCTCTGCTGTCAGTTACTTGCAATGGTTATGCATCATCAGCTACGTAATCGCGCAATGTTCGCATTTTTTCAAAAGGTCGGTCTCATACTAAAACAGCTCGACAAAAGGAGGCATAAGTTTACGTCCGGTCCCGGAGCGGGACTTCTTATCGCAAAAAGATATCTGGTCTTTCGGCATTTGTTAGACCCGAGGTATTTTTCGAAAATGGGACCTGTGCTGGGACGTTATACAGCGACTTGGAGCCCTGAAATTTCGGGCTATTTCTGTTCTGCAACTGTTCTAGCCTCATTACCCGTAGAAATAATTTTGGGTTTAAAAAAAAAGGAAAAAGAATATCCCGAGACCCTTTATAGACGTTATTTTTTTTTTGGTGCGTCACTTTATCCGTAAATGGTATTTGACTAAATCTCGACGATTACTATCCCACAGTTGCTACGGTATACTGGTACCTTTTTCTAAGGGGAAGAGAAGCCTGCTAAAACGTTAACTTCTCCCCCAGTGATCTTGGAAATAAAAATTTGTAATGATCTCGATGGTGAGAAATTTTCTATACACCAACTGGACAAAATGAAAACGGGAAAATCGCTGAAAGGAAACTATTTCAACTTCGTCGATGACAGATTTGCACAAATCTATTGAATCACAGCTCGAAAAAAAAATTTGCTGTTCTGCACATTTCAGCACCTTTACGTTTCGCTTCGTTCCTGATCTTGGTAGATGTCACTCGAGAAGAATTATTCAGGGTAAACAAGACTTACACCAAGGTTACATTAATTAATTCTTTATCTCGTGGTTAAAATACCAATTCTGGTTTCCAAACGAAGATGTGAAGCGAGATCGGAATTCAAATCCAACGAGGAAACATTTTTTTTCGCTTCACTAGAATTTTTCTGCGCGTGTTTCAAAACCTCGATTTATCATTGAAAAAAAAAACAAACGAAGCAGCCAATGCTGAATAAAGCAGCCGGTTAAAAAGACCACAACTAAAACCCCTCCGGTCAAAATAAAGGTGCGGAAGTACCGTCAATGATTTTCAAAATTCCTTCAAGCACCTTCGCCAGTTACGGTATTCTCACAGAGTTGTGAAAAAATAAGTATGCTTCGAATAACAAAAGAGTAGGTATTCAAAAACAGATCTTTTGAGAAAAGTAAAGAAACGAGCCTTTTTTCTTCTGGAGACAAAAGCTTGACCACAGGAAGAGGGGCTTCAAAAAATTACCAAAAACCCCGCTGAGCTCATGATTTTCCTCCTGCCCTCAACATCATTTACTTTCGATAGTCATCATCCTTTTACAACCCAACACCGGAAATTTATCGCTTGCCGAGGAGCCACCAGATAGAAAAAAAAAATCCCGAACCATCTGCTGTTTTTCTCCTAATTATCCATTCGAAAAGGCGAATTTAATGATAACCTTATCGAGACTAGAGGGCGGATAAAAAAAATATTTGGCAGGAATGTTTCGGGTGAAGTATGCGGTTTTTAATGACAGGTTTTGCGAGTGTTTTCGAAGCCAGTCGACCGAGATTTTGTTATGCGCGGACCTGACGGTTTTTCTCGCCAAAATTCTTCTGACGCAACCGAAGCTGGGCGCACAAATAATTGCAACTGCGTCCTGCTGGAATTTTATAACAAAACAAAACAAAAAAATAGCCTGGAGGCTGATTGCAAAATCTTTGCTTGGAGGAGGGAGGGAACTAGCAAAAGATAACCAGCTCGACAGCGGGGAAAATTTTAATGCCAGTTACGTGATTCGCATTCCCAGCCACCTTTTTTTTTCGAGTTTGTTGCTCAAGAGACTGGCCCAACATACAAAACAAAATTTGTCGCGTTGACAATTAAAAACTTTCAGAGCAATTTTTTTTTCTTTCTCGACATCCGTTTCGTTTTCGTCCCTGGGACATCGTAAAACGTGTGCAAGAAGAACCCCTGGATGTTTTTCCAAGTCCTGTTCCCTCGAGAGGATTTCTTTCTTTTCCTCTTGGGCCTTAATTGAAGGGGAACCCGATGTTTTCTCGACCTGATGATGCTTGGAAAACTTGGGAACAGACGTCTGACATGACTGGTTCCCACGACAAATGCATTGTTTTTCGACTTTTTTTTCTGCAGAAGTCTTGAACAAAAGTGCATGTCACACACGATAGCAGTCGTGAAAAAATTATTAAATGTTGTAACTGATAGTGAACACAAATTGAATTGGCCGAACTTCCCTCGGGAACCAACCGAGCCGAAAATCGATTGATTTCGAGCAAACTTTCCTCTTGACAACATTTCGTCGTTTTTTTAAATAAAAATTGTAATAGCTTGAAAGGGAATCAACATCAACACTAAACGTGGGAAGGTTCAGAGGTTTTTCCAGGACCTTTAAATTGAATTTTAAACTTTCCTCTTGACAACATTTCGTCGTTTTTTTAAATAAAAATTGTAATAGCTTGAAAGGGAATCAACATCAACACTAAACGTGGGAAGGTTCAGAGGTTTTTCCAGGACCTTTAAATTGAATTTTAGGGGACCTATTTTTTTTATACTGAATCCGCTTGAATATCCAGAATTCCGAAAAAAATCATCAATTTTCCATTGTTTGGAATTTAAAACATCTAAATATACCACACATGGAAAACGAAATAAGGGCGTACTTTTCAATTCCCAGAGCAAAAATATTTTAATATTAAAAAGAAAAAAATCATAAATTACGCATTAAATTGGTTAATGAGCAGCCCTCAACACATTTTCATTGGGGACAAATGGTCAGGCAAAAAGTCGCCTGGCATCTTTCCTACTTTATTTTAGATTATTACATAAATGCGTGTCAAATACGTTATTCCTGGACGTTAACGATTGGATAACCAGAGCATCGGACGCTTTTCATTGAAGCACTCCTGAGCAACAGTTGCTGAGACGAAGGAATTCCCGGTTTTCCCCTCGAGGCCCCCTTCGTTCCTCTGACAGCTGAGATTTTTCACCTTCAATCTGATTTCTGTTCCAGTCAAAGGCAAATGGCCAAGAGAGAAACAAAATATAATCAAGAAAATAAATACTGCAAAAGAAAAGAAGACGCGAAAAAATAAAACGCAAGTCTGTCCTCCGGAACGGCATCTGTTCCTTGAATTAGCATTTCGAAATCACTGCACGCAAATTGTAACCTTTCGGTGAGAGCAAAAATCTTCCGGGTCTAATCAATCAAAGCGCCCCTTCCAAAAAGAAAAAACATTATCTCTGGTCGATTGATTAAAATCAACTGAACAGGTGCAAGGCAAGGAAAGGGAAAACACTGATAAAAATCACGCCGAATCCTGATTCTTTTTTTTTTTTCAGCGTCCCTCTTTTTCATCCTTCCTCTTCTGCTCACACCAACAGCTGATAATCGAATAAATCAAATAACAGTCGTGCGAAAAAGTTGGTTCAGGTGCAAACAAAAGGAATTCGTTTCCTGTCAAGTGAACGTTTCGGTTTTTTGGTGCTGTTCCAGTTCGCGACCAACCATCAAAAGTGTGAAAGATGTTGCACTTGAAAGAAATTCCGTTATGTAATCAACCTATTAAAATGTTGAAAAAAACGTACGCATCAGTTTTATGACAAGGTTATTATGGAAGTACAGCAGTGGTTGTTTTTCTCCATTTCCTTAATCCCCAAAGACGTACTGGTATATCATGCTAAAATAAAAGTAATAATAGTTAATAATAACAATAATAATAATTTTGACCTGGCAAACTTGAATTTCTAACTTCACTCATGTTTGGTCAATACCTGTCCAAAGCCGCAAAAGCAAGATAATCTAGATACAGTACACTTCCCTGACTAAAATCATTCCTCTACAAAATCGTCCAAAATTCAAATTACTGCTTTTATTTTGAATCTACAGTATAACTAGAAAATAATGCACCAATAATTGTATAACTAAATGCGTTTCACAAGGAAGTGAAAAAACTCGGCATCCTGTTCAGTCATTTATCAAGCAGTTAAGAGGTCCAGAAGATGGCCAAATTTCCCAACATCAAATTGCAGCAAGATTTTTGCATCATAATTCGTTTTCCTCACTCAACCTACTCATAACCCTCAAATTTATTTCAGATCTAAGTGCAATTGGTGAAATTATACCACTTTTTTTCCAATGACATTCATCTGTGATTGTTATTCTGGCTCGGTTATGTTAGTAAATTAAATTCACAGTAAGTTAAAAATAAAACAGAGACTTAGTTTAGGATAATTCAGTTCAGGTTAGAGTAGTGACTTTTGTCTAGATTATTTTGGTTCGTTCTGGTTCTGCTTGAAGTGTAACCTGAAGAAATTCCGATAGAATTTTTTCACACCACCTCTGATCGGCCGCGTACAAGAACAGTACTCGTTGTTTTGATCTCTCATCGATTCCCTCGAAACTACCAAACATTTTCTTGCATAGAAAACGGCCGGCATTGGAATGTGTCCAAGAGTACTTCCGCAAATGAATTACAGCAATTCCCCCAGGGTAACTTTCTCCCTAAGCATGTCGACGAAAGGGGCGAAGGGAATGATGACACCAGCAATTAACCACAACACGGTCATCGCTCGAGCCCTAATAAACATCTGCGGGTTAATTAACGCGGGGGATAATCATCCTCCTTGATCCTGCTTTAGTTTGTCTCTCCCCCCCACGCTGCGAGGACTCAATTTTTGGCGGGAAAGTGCGCAGATGTTTCGAAGATGGCAAAAACGAGAGAGAGAGAGAAAAAGGCGACCGTTCATTAGCGCCGGCGCGAGCTCAAAAGAAAGCCGCCGTTTGAATCATTTTCAGTCTAACAAAGTATACTCAACCGTTTTGGGGACATATCCGTTGAATAACTAAAAGATTTAATTTTCGCAAGCGAGGTTTTTCGTTTGTTGCGGAAATTCCTCGCATTAAAGTGCCGAAATGCAATTATTTCTATGACTCCAAAGGCTAGAATTACTCACTAGGATTTATTCCAGCGAAGTTCAACGCTATGCAAAATACTATTTCCAAAAAGCTAATCGAATGTTAAACAAGAAATAAATTATATGAATTTCATAATCTTAATTAATTTTAATTCCTATTATTCCTTTGTTTTTCTATATAAAAAAAACGTGCTTAATATGCTCGCATTCATAAAGGTAAATTACCTAGTGATGGTTTAATAAGTGCATTTCATTTTCTGGGGTCAAAAATCTGGGAAAATTATATTTTTAAACTTCAAGCCAGTTTACTCGTTATTTAATCACAGGAAAATTAAAAGCATTACATTCTTCTGAACCCATTCTACGAATTTCTAAAAGCTTGCTGAGTCACCAGTTTCTTTTTTTTATATAAATGGCATAATTTAAATCTTCATCTTGCTCCACACAATTTTAATAAACATTTTCTCGATAAGGCTTCGAGAAATATAATCGAAGCTCGAGTTGAGTTATTCAGGTGTCGAAAACAATTTTTTTCAAGTAGTAAAAAAAGATTTTTAGTACTCATGCCCGAATGAGAAACTGCAACTTTGATGAAACAAAAACATCGAATGTCCCAGTAAATTCCATCACACTAAAATGCCCATCACTCGTGGTCATAAAGTGGAATGTTATTTGAAATTTCGTCAGCGAAATTACAAGTCTGCCAGATCGTACAGAAGTAATTCCCGTTTTAATAGTCCACCACCAAGGAATTCGTACCCGCCGAAAATTCGCCGGTTTTTTTCGCGATCGCCTGCGAATTCTGATCAGCAACGAAGTTCGGGAAGCGAACCCGGGTTCGCTCTCGAAACAACAAGCATTTGCACAAACAAAAGAAAAAAAGATCAAGGGCGCCCCAACTTCAAGTTCTCCTCTCTCATACGAATAAAAATTTTAAAAAAATTACAACAGGAAATGAGTAAATCCCCGTGAAATCGTAAACAAGATAGGAACTAGGAAAAAGCGCGCTTCGACAAGGTTTCGAAAAACATTCTCCCGTCGTAAAGCTTTTCCAATCATTTTATTTTTTTCCTAACCCTTCATTTCATCATGTGCCCGAAAGCATCAGCAGTCGCCCTTCCATTAATCTCGCAACATCCGTTCGGGTAATTAAGCAATTCACACCATAAGACCCACGGCTTTTCACGGGATTGAATAGCGGGTGAGAGGTGGGCAAACCTTTTTTAAAAAGACTCAAATTGCAGTCAAACCTGGATTCAGAGCCATAATTTTTCCTTGCACATTTTAGGGCATTATGCAATGGTTGCTGTAAATTGTGGGTTAAGGTGGTACCTCAGCATTCATCTCCAGACTAGTGCCAAATTGCAAGACCTTTTGTACAATCAAGAAATATCAGCACAAAAATGCAACAACAAAAAAGTGGCCAAAGCAGGTCAAATTCCAGGGTAGAGGTCAAATTCCAAATCAACCTCCCTAAAAATTTGACCATCAAATTGCAGGATGGTCAAATTTCAAGGTAACACCAGCATTTAATCAGAAAAAGGTTCTGATGAGGGTCTCTACTTTTGGCGAAAAAAGATTCAGTTTTTACAGAATTCTTAGGTCACCCAGTCTGAAAATATAATTTGAAGCTCAAGTGCGCTGTTTTCACAAAGGAATGCCTTGTGTATTTAAATAAATTGTATACAACAGAATGCATCAGATTTTTAAACATCTTGTTCAAATTTTATATCAGGTGCTTTTGTGCAGGAATCGCAAATATTTCTGGGAAAGCTCCCATTTTTAAGAATAAAAGTAAGGTGACATGAAACAACATGAATGTTTTACAGTAAATGTGAATTCAGATAAAGCATGTTGAAGATTAACCTGAATTTGTATGCGAAGCATGGCAATTTAATTCTCATTAATAACCCAATGGTATCCCTGAAAATTCCATTTCTTTGATTATGACTAAGATTTTTTGCTAATCCAGGACGAGGAATTTTCGTGGCACTGAGTTGGCACTGAATTCGCCTTAAATTGCTTCCATTCATCTCGAAATGCAACCAGAAACTTTCTTTAAAGCAAGAAAAATCCTTCCGTTTAATAACGATACGTAATTATTGTGCGTAAATTTCTCTTCAGATTTATCTGAAATTTGAAAAAAGGTTGCCTCGCAAAGTTTCCGGAGAGTTTCTTTGTTGCCAATTCGAAACAGTCAATCTTGTGTAAGACTATCAGGGCTTCTGCTAAGTTGGATTTCTGTCAACAAGTCACACATTGCTCACCTCACGTTTTTTCTCCCAACTTTCTTTTTTCTGTCAACATTGATTCATTCATTCATTTCGAGAGATGGAAAAGGAAGAAATACTGTGCTTGGAGGCATTGATGGTCGTCGAAAAATTCTATTCCCCTCGGCAACCCGGATTTACGACGTTCATAAATCCCAGTCGTGATTATCCCGAATCCCAATGCTCAACCAAGTGGGCATTTACAACGAGAACTTAGCGAAGACCGAGACCCCGTGGACCTTTTCTTCAGATTAAGCCAAGTGAACGCTGAAGAAATAATTTTTCGTCTTGACGACTTCCGGAAGATTAGCAGCGGAAATCGAGGTTTTATTTCTATTTTTATTAAGTTTTTTTTAAAGAGAGTTTCTCGGGGTCTGAAACCGATTGCATCCCCACCTTCTCGGGTTACGCAGGGTTTCCCTTTTTTTCCCACCGAAGGAAACCCAAGTTTTTTTTTTTTTCTCAGCGGCGTCTGTCAAAGTGTGACACGGATGAGTAGAGCGAAGAGGTTCGGCGTTTTGCAGAAAACCTTTTCTTGCATGCGCGTGTGCACTTTTTCTTTTTTTTTGCACGCAGAAAAACATAGCAGCACTCAAGCAAGGCACAAAAGCGTTTATTGTTTTTCGGTTCCCCAAGAATGAGAAGAACCCCTTGAAGAAAAAGGAAACCCGACGAGAAGAAGGTTGCCTGACTCGGGGTGGGGGAGGGGAAAGTTTCCTGTCGTGTCTGGGGTTTTCTTCCCGGGTTCGCGAAATAAGGGTTTCGAAAGAAGGGAGATGGTGAGTTGATGTCTTTTGAGAAAGCCGGAAGTTTTCAAGCAGGGGAAAGAGGGATGAGGGACTGAAGGACATCCGGTCGAATGTCAGGATGAACAGCATTGCCTTTCATTTCCCGTAGTTTTGTTTCTCGGAAATTTTTCGATGTCAAATGTGGCTTTTTTGCACGTGAGCCTCGAAATTAAAATTGAAAAATTTCAACAGGATGACCGAAAAGTGTCTCGGCAACACGACAATTTTCCAGTCCACAAGTTGATTTTTTTTTCTGCGATCATGAATTTATTTTGACGGATTCATGTAGTTCGCAATTAAATTTGCAATTTAGGCTACCTAAAGTCATCCTACGACTCATGTAATATAAAAAATTTCGCACGGATGAAAATTATTAACTGTCTGTAGTTCTTCTAAGTATCACTGGAATTTTAATTCTGAATAAATCCCTAGAATTTAATCTACTTCCGGGCTGGTCGCGTTGTTTCGAGATTCCCAAAGGTTGATGAATTCTCTTTTAAAATTGAAAATCAAATTCAGCATTTCGTCGTGTATTCAAGCACATTTTTACGCCTCTCGAAAACCGCATCTGCAAATTTAATGCAGTTCTGCATGCATTTCACCCATGATTCGAAAATGAACTACGGAACTCTTTTTTTTTTCTACAGAATGGAAATTTTTTTGAACTAAGTTAATCAAAAGGCGAGCCAATTTCTAGGTAATTCACCAAAAAATCATTCGCTTTCAAAGCAAATACATTTTAAATCTCATCTCCTTTCACTCGAGGATTTTTTGAGAAGCATGCAAAAATGTCTCAACTTTTTTAGACACTCGCACATCTGGACGAAACAGCGAGTTTCCGAATTTCGAGCTCTAAAAATGAACTTTTACCCCTGGGACCTTTTCGTTTTTTTTTTTTTTTTCTACAAAGCTTCTCTTGGAACATCTTAAACCACAAATTGGGGGATTCTCTAGAAAAGTTAATCACGGCTAAGGGAAAGCGAGGAACTAATGACCTTTTTGGAGTCAAGAATGAACTGACTGACGTGTGCTAATAAAGTTCCCCCCAGACGAGAGAAAAACGGAAGTCGACAGAAATGTGGAAAGAGAGACAGAGACACCACAAAAAAAACTGCTTGGTGACGAGGATGACGACGAGCTTCCCGCTGTCAGCTGTCGACATGCGAGCGACAAACCGTGACAGCCACTTGTGTCGATGCACCCCGTAGGAAGAAGTGGGATATATTTCGTATAGGAATTATTTTTTTCTTCAGCTTTCGAAAGTATTATACTGCTATCGCACCAATTATTAAATACAATTCAAGGAAATAGTTGCGGAAAAATGTATTCGATTTCGCATTTTTCCCCCGCATGGATTTGACCATAATTTTTTCTCGATCCGAGAATTGAAGTATAATTTGAAAAGTTTTCGATTGTGCCGATTGCAAACAATGCGTTTTACAGGGACATCAAGGGAAAAGACAGGAATTTTGAATCGTTGAACGCGTTTTATTCTTATCCAAACCGTTTCTGCGCTGGTCTGAATATTTATACTGTATACAGTATCTCAATTTAAAATTTATTCATTCCGTGAATGCCGATTTTTCTGAACGTCAATTCCACTCGCAAACGATTGACGATTCATTGACATCACTGAAGTTTTTTCTTGCACATACATTTAAAAAATGACATTTGACTCGGAATTCTGGAATATCGGAGAAGTATTGACAGTTTTTCATAATTCGCGCTCATCAAATTGAAAATGAAAGAAATTTTGGGGAACCCGAATTTATTTTAAATGATCGCTGAATATTTGGAGAAATCTAAATGATTACTGATGTTCTTCGCAAATCGCGAAAATTTCTATCGTTGCTCGTACTTTATTCTTCTTTTCCATACGACGCATTCTGCGTTGATTTAAATATTTCTCTTTTCGATTCAAAATTTCAAGCATTCCGTGAAAGACGATTGTCAAATGCTGAACTCCAATTCCATTCGCAAACAATTGATGTTACATGGATATCAATGGCGTTTTTGAATTTCAAGCATTGTTGGTTTCGCATCATTCCTAATCCTCTAAATTAAACTCGAATCAATTCGGAAAACAGAAAATTTACTTGATATTCTCCGAAATTCACAAAAGCCTTAACCCCGATCAGTGAACAGACGAGACGGAATCGGAAACTTCCTGAAGCGAGATAAAGCCATATTTTTTTTTCTGATCACTGCAGCCAGTAAAAAAATGAATAGAATGAATAAATAAATAAAGACGAACAGGAAAAACACAATTGCTTGTTTGTTCCAAAAAAATATCTATCCCTTTTATCTCTCGGTGACAAGCGGAATTTCACGGACAAGGAACACGGAATGAATTTCACGCTCACGGTTCAGGTGCCTTCGTGAGTGAGCGAGTTCGTGCCTTGCTGGAGGAATAAAATCACGCCGTATCAGATGGAACAACTCTTACATATTTTGTAGGAATCCATCTTTTTCTTTATACAAATTTCCAAGATTCAGGTACTGAAACAAAACCCAAAAAAAATGGTTGGTAACACTTACGTGTCAACAACATCCGTGTCCCTAAGAAAATGCTTCATTGTTCTGCAGCGGATGGAAAAAAAAGAGGATTCGGTTCAATTTTGTCCTTCCTGCGAATAAGTGCTGAGTCATGGTAAAATATTGAGCAGGCATCAGCAATCATCATTACAGGGAATGTAGTAATAACACACGAAGAAAAAAAAAATATCAGATGGAATCGTTTCTCTGGGGTCCAAAGAAATGACTTCGTCATGTGTCACACAACCTACTTTACGACCGATCGTGGGAAAATCACTGAAAAGGTCTCAGAAGCCGAATCATCGCTACCAATGTTTCTAAGCCGCTTAAAACCATGGTCTTAAGTCTAAGAACATAAAATCCAGGGAAAGGTTTCGTAGTTTTAACAGCACGAGGGGTTATGAAAAAGTTTCATTTTAATATGCTGTGTTTTTATCCCAGCTCTTGACTTAGAATGTGGATTTGTGAGCTACGATTTGTTGGACATTGACAACAAATAAAGATCAATAACTAAACATAATATTGTTCAGGGCACTTATTTTTTCAATAATTTCGAAGCAATCAATAATTTGAACTCGGGCGAGAAGTAAAATCCAAGATTTAAACGAAGCAATTGAAAACCAACTCAAAGTACGTCCGCTTCCATCAATTTAATAGGACTAGAGAAAAACACAAAAAGTATCCAACACTAATGAACCAACTCTACGGTACTTGAAAAAAAAACAGCAAGTTTCAATTTTTCCTCCTCACTCAATGAACAAAGCACGTTAAAAGATAAGGATTTTCCATTTATTCCTGTCATTTACTTGGCTCAGGAATCCTTTAATTATGGAAACCATTTCCACAGTTTTCAAACATCAGATTTATATTATGAAAATAGGTCAAACATAATGTGATGCCACTTTTTTTATTATAGTCCTAACGAGTTTCAGGGCATAATTTGAATATAAGCTCAGAGATTCCGCTGATGTAAAGGCTCAGTAACAGTACTGAAACACCGTTACGCGGGTTATCCTGATCTAATTGAAGAAGGGCATTAAAAAGCTCTAAAAAATTATCCCTCACCACACATCCTTAGAAAGAAAAAAAACACGAGCCAGTTAATTACCCGCGAAAACACACACAGGGTTCAGCAACCCCGAGGATTCTCGCAAAAATATTTCGCACACCCACCGCAAATCCGTCTTTTTCTATTTTTTTATGCCCAAATCTCAGCGGGGTGACCAAACAGCGAAGAAAAAAAAAACAAACAGCTCAAATTGACAACCTTCGCGAAAAACATGGCCCCAAAAAAGGAAAAAAAAAAGGGGGGAGGCAAAGTTTTGAGTAAACACGACAAAAGGAACGTGGGCAAATGGCGGCTTCCTCGTTCGGGATTTGAACTATATCGCTGCTATGCAAACAAGATGAGAACAATACTGCACTGAGTTGAGAGAATTTTTTTGTTTGTTTCCAACGATATGCAATGAAAATCACTTCATTTCCATGCACCGGTACTTGAAATGGATTCTAAAACCTAATCCTCTGTGTGTGTGTGGGAAGTAAAATATTTCCGTTTTACTGAATACCTGACTCGTTTAATTCGTTAAAACCAGCTCATAATCTTTCGACTTCTTAAGAGAAGGAAATCTGATCAAAATTCAGCGGAAAATGCCATTAGACATCAGATTACTCATGACAAATTAGTAATCGTAAAGATGATAATCATACGCCAAATTTTTTTTTATTTGAACCTCACGTAAATTTTTTGAACACTGAAAACTGTTTTTTTTTTTTGGTTTCCTAAAGCATTCACGGAGCTTCATCAATAAAGAAAAAATTAATTATACAAAAATATATCTTTATAAATACAGTATATAAAAATATATATTTGCTTTCGAATAAAAACAAATAAAGAATCAGTAAAATAATCATAGGCAAAAAGTTTAATTTGAACTTTGTGTACACATCTGAATGCTGAAAACTACTGCGTTTCGGTTTATTGAAATCCATTTATTAAATATCAAATTTATTTTATCAGTATGCAATAATAAATCATGAGCAAAAAGATTAAATAGAACATCGTGTACATTTTTGAAGGCTGAAAACTGCTGCGTCTCGGTTTTCTGTAACATCGAATGACCTCAAGTGAATATTTTTACAAGGGGTATCTTCAAACGCAAGTCTTCCTTGCTTTGCGAAAATTAAACTTCCAATAAATAAGCAACCTTTTCCAACTGGACTCCAGGTGTTTACTTTGGCGAATTTCAGGAGAAATATACGAGACAGCATCCCGTAAATTATTTTTTAACTAAAAAAATAAAATTCTCGGCATTCCTTTTTTATAAAAGAAAGCTTACATTTTTCACCGACAGTATACAAAGAGAAAGTATGTAACCGACCAGGTACAGTAATTACTTGGGATATGTACGAGACGTGGGGACCGACACCCGGCTTCAATTCCACCCGGGTTATCTCCTACCCAAACACGACACGAGACAGACAATCGGGAATTAACGGATCAAATCGTGAAAACAAACTAATGATTAATAAAAAAATGATGAAATAAAAAAGAACAGAACCCAGGACACGGACTCCCCCTTTGAGGGTCATGAACTCACCCGAGGGGAGGATGAATCTTTCGCAAGTTCCCCCGCCTCGGTTTCGAGAGCGTTGGGATGCCTCCAGGGCATGACTTTTTTCCCTTCCCTCCTTCACAACTTCGGCCACACGAATTCACGAGTGGTGAGTCATCAAATGCTACCGTATGATAACAGTAAAAGAACTAAATATATATATACAGTACATATATCTACAGTAAAGAAAAAAGTAAGTTCTCTCACAGTTAATCTAATTAATCCGATGTCGGATTATCCGAAATGAAATGAAACGGACAGAAAGTGGGCTATGATATTTCAATTTTCATTTAAACCGCGAGGTTCAATTTAATTATTCAAGCTGAAGCACTCTTAAATTCCCTAACCTCAATTTATCCCTTGGATTTTAGATTAGCCGTCTAGAATTTGTGCCCCGATTTTTTTCAGAGCAAAGAAAGTGGACGGCAGAGCCAATTTTGAAAACCACCTTACTTTTTTTATAAAATGTATCAAAGCTGAAGCAATTTTCAAAATTTGCGGGAGGGTCTCGACTATATGTCAATTCTTATAATTTTCTACCGTTTAACGAGTGGATCATTCGGGATTCGATGAATTGATATTTGATTATCAGCTCCGGAAATATATACCGTAATCATAATTCACACGAAAGCACTTGAAAATATGCGGGAATGCCTCAACATTACGTAATAAAAACCAGATGCAACTGGAATTTGAAAGTGAAAATCAACATGAGCGGATAAATTTTCAGAAATTACAAAATAAATTATCACGTCATCCCGTGAGAATCGAACATGACGAGAGATGTTAGTAAAATGCCGATAATAAAATGTTTTCTCTAGTAAAATTTAAAGAAAAAAAAAGAATTTATACAGTAACATCAAAACGTCATCATTCTCATCCACTCATTTTTCACATCTTTCGATTCTAAAAACCTTTTTCGCTCGGAATATTCCACCGAAAGCGGTTGGATTTGAAAATCCCGGAAGCGGGGATTACTTCATCAACGCGGTCAATCCGTCGGCGAGAATTGAAGAAGTTTAAGAGAGAGAGAAAAAAAAAAGTTGACAATCCGGGATGTAATCGATCTCGGATTGCACGTGTAATCACGCCAAGTCGTGATGACAAAGCAACTTTCCTCGCTTAAATTCTAAAAACGTGGACGTTAAATGAGAAGCGACGGACGGGATGCGATAAAAACGTGTGGTGAATGCTTATATGAAAAGAAAAGACACCGATTCCGTTGGCTTTAAGATGGTCGGTTCATAAGTTTTTTTTTTTGTATTTTCTGTGATGAAAAAAGAAAGAATTTTTCATAATTTTCAAAGATGCTGGTATTGCAACGATTTGAGGATGTTCGGGTGATCCCACTACAAATCCCACTTCCAAATTTATTTTCGGCGCAGACAGGAAATACGATTTTTCTGTCCTATGTTGGTTCTAATCTTCGCAATTTTTGCGTCAAACGAAAAATAAGTAATTCATAAATACAGACAGGTCTAGAGTCTCGTGTCGAGGCTTACTGACCCAAACTTCGGGCACACATGATTAAGATTATTCCTTTACCTTTTTTTTAAATTTCGTCGAATTTTGTTTTCCGATAATCGTGTGGTTTTTCCAGTTGCACTAGCACAGAATTACTAATAGGCGAAATATTCGACGAATAAATTTTGCTTCGTAATTGGGACATTTCCTGATGACAACGTTATAAAATTCTACTTCCGAATCCATTTCCAAAGTCGAATTCTCTCTTGGGACATTTCCTGATCACATGTGATGAAAATTCCACTTCCGAATTCATTTTCAAAGAAGAGTCGTCTTTTTTCGCTTCGAGTAGCCAAAACATCTTGACTGTAAATTCAGGCACGCATAATTGAGATTATTCCTTTACACATTTTTTTTTTTTTCAAAATTGCATCTTCCGAGATTCCTTTGAATTTTGTTTTCCGACATTCGCGCGGGTTTTCCACTTGAAAAAAAAAACAGAATTATGAACAGGCGAAATATTCAAAAAATAAGTTTTGCTCCGTAATTGGGACATTTACTTCATCACAAGTTGTAAAATTCTGCTTTCGAATCCATTTTCCAAGTTGAATTCTTTTTTTCCTTTAAGAAGCCAAAATATTATGACTATAAATTCAGGCACAATTAATTGAGATTATTCCTCAGCACATTTTTTTTTAAACTTGCATCTTCCGAGATTCCTTGGAATTTTGCTTTCCGACATTCGCGCAGTTTTTCCAGTTGCACAAGCACAGAATTATGAACAGGAGAAATATTCGACGAATAAATTTTGCTTCTTAATTAGGGCATTTCCTGATCACAAAGTTAATAAATTCAACTTTCGAGTCCATTTTCAAAGTTAAATTCTCTTTTTTCGCTTTAAGTAGCCAAAACATTTTGACGATGAACTCAGGCACACATAATTTAGCTTATTCCTTTGCAATTTTTTTTTTTTTCAAAATTGCATCAACCGAGTTTGCTCAGAATTTTGTTTTCCGAAATTCGCGCGGTTTTTCCAGGTGCACAAGCACGGAATTACAAACAGGCGAAATATTCGACAAACAAATTTTGCCTCTTAATAGGGACATTTTCTTGATCACTAAGTTATGAAATTCTGCTTTCGAATCCATTTATCCAAGTTGAATTCTCTTCTTTCCCTTCGAGTAGCTAAAATATTTTGATGATAAATTCAGGCACACATAATTGAGCTTATTCCTTAGCACATTTTTTTTTTCAAAATTGCATCTACCGAGTATGCTTAGAATTTTGTTTTCCAACATTCGCGCGGTTTTTCAAAAGGAATAAGCAGGCGAAATATTTCCAGTTGCACAAGAACAGAATTACAGTATAACCAGGCGAAATATTCGAATAAATTTTGTTTCTTAATTTGTACATTTCCTGATCACAAAGTTATAGAATTATACTTCCGAATCCATTTTCAAAGTTGAATTTCTCTTTTGTTTTTCCTGAATAACGTACGGTTTCGAACCGGATGCACACACACATGGGTTTCACAAAATAGCCAAGCAATTTTCTTTTCTCCTTTCGGGTTCCCCCTTTTTTCGCCTGCGCACACGCACGTCTGTTGTTGTGTAAGGAGCGGCCCCAAAAAGCTCCCATTTTTACGCTCCTAAAAGCGGTGCGTAAGGTCGACTTTCTCTACCTTTATTTTCGGTGCCTTCGGCGTCCTACTCCCTTTTTCCCTTTCATCAATCAGCACCAGAAGCTCAACTGGGGAAGAGATGTGTGCCTATCAACAACTTTTGACTTCCTGGGCTCTGTGGTTAAGTTCTTCTGTGCTCTTCAGTCAGGCTGTTCCACGCCATTTGCTCAAAATGTAGGAATAGAGCATGAAACAAAGTCCTTTCTTGAATTAATTGATCACTTGAGAATTTATTTATTTTTCTATTTATTTAACATGAAAGGCTGATTTGAATTGAGTGAAACCTCGTTTGTGGACTGATCTAGAGTAAATTATGTGAGGGGGTAGTTTAATTTTACGTCAATGTTCTAAAGCAGTAAACTTTTAGTCCCGTCAAAAACAGATGAGATGTGGGTAAGCTCAAAGACTGTGAAATATCGCTGAAAGACTTCACACGCATATTCAAAAGGCATTTCAAGTTAAAAGGCTGATTCTGAAAATATATGCAAAACCGAAACCGAATTCCGAAACAAGTGCGCTGACAAATTAAATATTTGTCCCAAGATTTGCTCCGCATTCTGCAGAGCAGTTTTTGATTTGTATTTGAATGAAAATGCCAAAATCTGGAATCTGCCAATGATCTGGAATTCCTTGCTTTCGGATCACTGAACTGTTTTTTTACATCAGTGATCTTTCACATCACGATTGATTTCATGAAACATCATTTCAATATTTTCAAAAATATCAGTTTCTTCACCTAGCCCACAATTGGTTTTCAAATAATTTGTGAACTGAATTCTGGTCGAAGGAAATTGTTCGATGATGAAAATTGCAAATTATAAGAACTCCCAGCATTGGAATCTGGAATTTTGTTTGAAAAAATTCCGACCTAAGAATCACCAAAGATAAAAATGTAAAAAATCTTTCGCCGAAAACCGGTGGCCCGAAACACAACTTCGACACGTTCCGACAGATTTTTGGCGGCGGCAGAAAATACCTTTGAATTACAGGGCCCAGGGGAAACGGTCGTGCACATTTAATACACTCCCCCATCAAATTAAAATGCAGTTACAAGATTTCGTCATTTGAAAATCAGGGCAGTTTTTGTCTACTCTACACCCATTCGAGTTTCTGACACTTTATAGCGACTTTCTGAAGTGTCACATATTCAAAATGCATTTCAAAAAAAAAGGCTGATTCTGAAAACATATGCAAAACCGAAACCGAATTCCGAAACAAGTGCGCTGACAAATTAAATATTTGTCCCAAGATTTGCTCCGCATTCTGCAGAGCAGTTTTTGATTTGTATATTTGAATGAAAATGCCAAAATTTGGAATCTGCCAATGATCTGGAATTCCTTGCTTTCGGAACACTGAACTGTTTTGTACATCAGTGATCTTTCACATTGAACTGAATTCTGGTCGAAGGAAATTGTTCGATGATGGAAATTGTAAATTATAAGAACTCCCAGCATTGGAATCTGGAATTTTGTTTGAAAAAATTCCGACCTAAGAATCACCAAATATAAAAATGTAAAAAATCTTTCGCCGAAAACCGGTGGCCCGAAACACAACTTCGACACGTTCCGACAGATTTTTGGCGGCGGCAGAAAATACCTTTGAATTACAGGGCCCAGGGGAAACGGTCGTGCCAAAATCGGATTCGTTTCGGATTCTTCCCGAAGACGCTCATTCTTCCTCAGGCACGCGGCAGGAAAAATGCCAAAATAAAAATAAAAAATATATACATACACATAGATATATATTTCTTCCCTGTCCGTAAAGGAACAAACGAGAGCCAGAAGCGTGTCCCGACAAAGAGAAAATCGGCTGAAGAGATTTTTGTCAAAACAAGGCTTCCCGGAAACGTTTGCGCCATTTTTTTTTTCCTTCCGAAACCGTTACGAGGAGCGCCTCGGGGTCGGGAGGAAGAGGGAAGGTGAGAAAAAGAAAAGGCTTCACAACAAACACTTATGGAGGAGATAATGAACGAAGAAGAGCCTAGTGTAAATAGCCACAAAAGCGAACTCAAATAGTCACACTGACAGCGATGATTGAACGAGGAGGGGTTGGAGTGCTTGTTCCGAACATCGTCAACAGAAAAAAAAAAGCGGGCAAAACCGTGAGAAGGGAAAATGTACTGTATTTATTATTGTGCCAAACCAACCTGGAAATGAAAGCCAAGAAAATTCGGAACACCTAATTGAACCAAATATTATTCTCTTCATTATAGTCATATGATTCGGACTCATCAAAAATCAAATGTTCAAATCATGCTCACAACAAATAAAAAATACACAGCGAATCCTCGAAGTATTTGCTCGAACAAATGTATCATATTCAAGATTTCGTCATTGAAAACTCAAGACAAATTTCGTCCACTCTTACTCGATTAGGGTTTCTTAAATTTCAGAGCGACTTGTCGAAGATTTTAAAATTTATGTCGGGTTCAAAGGCTAATTCCGAACTTATGTGCAAAATCGAACTTAGGAAAAAAGGGCGGTGAAAAAATAAATTACTCGCCTAGGATTTGCTCTTGAGAATGTGCAGCAGTTTTTGATCTGCATGTAAATGAAAATACTGTATGCCAAAATCGGTTCTTTTACTTTCTTCGAAGTTTCGTCACTCCAACATTGTTATCATCTGAATTCCTTGCTTTCGGAATACTGCACTTCAGAGATGTTTCGAATCACTACAACTGACTTCATTAAACGCCTCATTTCAATATTTCAAGTTATCTATCCAGCCCCAAATTACCTTTCCAATACTATACTGAAATAATTCTCGAATTCTGGTTGGAGGAAAATTTTTGATGAAGAAAATTGTCAATTACAAAAACCCTTGGCATGGGAACCTGAAATGCAACGTCAGAATCCCTAACTTCAGAGAAAAAACGCGTTGAAAAATTTTTGTGTGAATGAAAATGCCAAAAAGAAAGGTTCTTGAAATTCTGTCTCAAAAATTCCTCTCGAGTAACAACTCAAAAGTCCAAGAAGTTCGTTTGCAAAACGTCAAAACTGTGTTTCCTGTTATGGGTGTCATGTCCCACCTTTTTCTCTCCCTACGCCAAAAAATGTAATTTGATTCCTGCATCGCCAAAAAAGAGCCCATTCCTTGTGGCTTGTTCTCCTCTGTGAAAACAACACACCCCAACTTCGCCAAGAGACACGAACCACACCGTTTTTGCGACAAACACAACCCAGGTTACAATTCCCACCAGGAAAAAAAAAGAATTAAAACAAAACGAGAAACGAAAGAAAATTGGCGAGGGTTTCCCCTTTGTGCAAATAACACCCCCGGCACGCGATGCTTAACGACTTGGCCGGCAAAATAACTCCCTTTCAAGGTCCCGTCCCACGGCAACCCAGCGCCAAAAAAAAATGGCACACGACGTCTTTCCTTCCAAGGATAATACAAAAATAAAAAATAAAGACCACTGACTTTTCGTGCATCCTTGTCATTCAAATTCGGACAAGGCATGTCCACCATGAAAGAATCGACCCACCGAAAAATAATAATAAAAGGCAGGCGCAAGGTGAAGCTAAGGGAATATCTGTAGGTGGAATGCTTTCAACCATTGGAAGAATCCTTTCTGCGAACAGTGTTGCCAACCGTGTTTTTTTTATGACTCACTTGAAATGCAACCATGCAAGAGAGTCTTCTTGAAGCTCAGAGCCATACAGTTAATCTTCAAGGAAGTACCACATAAATTTGCTCAGATACAGTTAAACCTTGCAAGCCTAAACTGCACCTAAATCTTCCTTAATCCGAATTTAAATTTATTTCTTGACCTATTACTGTAATTCGAGTCAAATGCAATGTGAACCTCCCTAGCTCGAAAAAGTGTTGGGTTAAATCTTCCTCCGAATATTTTTCAGCCATTTTGAGTTCCAGAAAACTAAAAAACCGATGTAAATTATTTTCTGCATGCTCTTCACTAGGAAGTACAGTACTCATCTTACTACAGGTGAGCATAACACTCGATTTGGATAAATTAGCCAGCAAATAATATCCATTGACAAACCTAATTCAAATGAAGCCTCTTGGTTCAAATTTACATGGTTTGTTCCAAGTCATTTCACCAACTTCAATTTGGATCACGAATATCTTCAGAGTTCAACACGTCAACTCCTCTCTTAATTTCAAATTTCAACCAATATGAAGAAAAAAGTCTCAGGTTATGCTAAACTTGCTCCAACAAAATTTAAGAAATCTTACANAAAATCTTTCGCCGAAAACCGGTGGCCCGAAACACAACTTCGACACGTTCCGACAGATTTTTGGCGGCGGCAGAAAATACCTTTGAATTACAGGGCCCAGGGGAAACGGTCGTGCCAAAATCGGATTCGTTTCGGATTCTTCCCGAAGACGCTCATTCTTCCTCAGGCACGCGGCAGGAAAAATGCCAAAATAAAAATAAAAAATATATACATACATATATATATATATTTCTTCCCTGTCCGTAAAGGAACAAACGAGAGCCAGAAGCGTGTCCCGACAAAGAGAAAATCGGCTGAAGAGGAGATTTTTGTCAAAACAAGGCTTCCCGGAAACGTTTGCGCCATTTTTTTCCTTCCGAAACCGTTACGAGGAGCGCCTCGGGGTCGGGAGGAAGAGGGAAGGTGAGAAAAAGAAAAGGCTTCACAACAAACACTTATGGAGGAGATAATGAACGAAGAAGAACCTAGTGTAAATAGCCACAAAAGCGAACTCAAATAGTCACACTGACAGCGATGATTGAACGAGGAGGGGTTGGAGTGCTTGTTCCGAACATCGTCAACAGAAAAAAAAAGCGGGAAAAACCGTGAGAAGGGAAAATGTACTGTATTTATTATTGTGCCAAACCAACCTGGAAATGAAAGCCAAGAAAATTCTGAACACCTAATTGAACCAAATATTATTCTCTTCATTCTAGTCATATGATTCGGACTCATCAAAAATCAAATGTTCAAATCATGCTCACAACAAATAAAAAATACACAGCGAATCCTCGAAGTATTTGCTCGAACAAATGTATCATATTCAAGATTTCGTCATTGAAAACTCAAGACAAATTTCGTCCACTCTTACTCGATTAGGGTTTCTTAAATTTCAGAGCGACTTGTCGAAGATTTTAAAATTTATGTCGGGTTCAAAGGCTAATTCCGAACTTATGTGCAAAATCGAACTTCAGAAAAAAGGGCGGTGAAAAAATAAATTACTCGCCTAGGATTTGCTCTTAAGAATGTGCAGCAGTTTTTGATCTGCATGTAAATGAAAATATGCCAAAATCAGTTCTTTTACTTTCTTGCTGAGACTTTCGTCATTCCAAAATTTTAATCCGAATTCCTTGCTTTCGGAATAACGTTCTACACAGTGATGTTTCGAATCACTACGACTGATTTCATTAAACTTCTCATTTCAATATTTCTAGCCCCAATTATTAGCTTTCAAATGCTGCATTACCTAATTTCCGAATTATGGTTCGGGGAAATTGTTTAATGAAGAAAATTGTCAATTACAAAAACCCTTAGCATGAGAACCTGAAATTTTTAGCAAAAATGCAACCTCAGAATCCTCAACTCAAGATTTGCTCTAGAGTCTAGAGCATGCGAAACAGTCTTTGATTCTTGTGGGAATGAAAATGCTAAAAATAAAGGTTTTTCTTGTTGAAATTCTGTCTCACAAATTCCTCTAGAGTAACAACTCAAAAGTCCCAAGAAGTTCGTTTGCAAAACGTCAAAACTGTGTTTCCTGTTATGGGTGTCATCTCCCACCTTTTCCTCCCCTCTCTCTCTCTCTCTCTCTCCCTACGCCAAAAATGTAATTTGATTCCTGTATCGCCAAAAAAGAGCCCATTCCTTGTGGCTTGTTCTCCCCTGTGAAAACAACACACCCCAACTTCGCCGCATGGCGCCTGCTCACGTACGTCCATTAGGACGTCAAGTACGTCGGTTTTTTTTTCCCGCTAGGCTGGGGTCTTTTCCCAGGCGGCCCTCAGGAAACAGACCCCGTCCCGGCCTCAAAAGTGCTCTATTTGCGTGCCAAAAGTGTCATCCTCATTTCGGGGACACACTTTCAGCTGCAAGTTCGCGCCCTCCGCAAGCTAGTTTTCGCATTTTAGAAAAATTGTTTCCGTGCAAGTTTGCGCATTTTAGCAACTCTTAGGAATAGATCCGCAGGGCTATTTAAAATTATTTTTCACGTTAACGTGCAGATATGAAAAAAGAAAGTAAATGCATTAATTAAGAATTACGCATGAGTATAAGAATTTATCAGAGTATTTGGGAGTAACTTTTTTTTTACCAGGGGAACCTGTTCAGCAGGATTTTAAATACATGCTATCCTCAAAATTCTGCTGCACTCCACGCCTCACTATTTTTGCACCTCTTACAATTAATTTTTACAAAAATGAACATAATTTTTACAAAAATGAACATAAAAATGGGGATGTACGCATTGTTCGTATTACAGTATGTAGATCTCTGCATGGGGCACTTCGGAATTTATTCCCACAACAGCTCCATTTGCTGGATTCCCTCATCCTTATGAGGACAAAAATTTGTGGTTAGACAAAATAACGAGAAAAAACCAGAAAAACGAGTAATTTGTAATGCATTGTACATTTATAAAAAATTGTACTTTAGAGCTGGCTTGCATTCTGCTCGGAATAGAATTAGTCTGCCTCACATCCAGTAGGAGAGCTTCCACATGAGGGAAACCAGCAGATAAATGTAAAATAATTTGAGTGTTTTATTTACAGAAAAAAGAGTGATATTAAAATTAATGATACTGTAGTATATTTTATTATCAAATACATCTTTTAATTGGTATCTGAATACATTTAATACAAGGAGGAAAGTGCTGTAGCAAAAATAGCTGTTTTGCTGGAAGTCAATTCCAATCTGAAAAATAGTCTATCCTGAAAGGAAGGCTTAATTTTAATGCAACACTTACTTTGATAACTCAAAACTATCTATGCTGGGCTTATTTTTGTGGTGCAGCCTATGTAATTTCTCACAGGCAGTGCACAGAATTTCAACATTTTGTGCATGTGCAAAATGTTTATTTTCATGGCACAAATTCATTTTTACAGGCTGTTCCACGTCTATTTTTAAGTCACAGACCTAAATAATTTTTTTAAAGCGGTTCCATGCAGAATTTCCCAATTGTATACCTGTATGCCATGTTTATTTTCATGGGCACAGACCTTATGGATTTTTTACAGTCTGTGCCATTTCTAATCTCATGGGCCAGACTTTCATCCATATTCAAGTTCTGTATTAAATTCCATTGAAGAATGTTCAGTACATTTCCAAATGCATGCAAAAACATTTTGAACATTTTAAAAATTGTGAGTTCCTGAAGAGGTACTGGATTATGGATGAAAGTCTGAGTAGAAGTAAATCAGTTGGCTAGCAATTGAGGCGTGAAGTTTATCATTCTGACAGGTTAGAGATGACAACACAACAAATTATTTAGAGCTGTAGAATTATAACAGAGATGAGTTAGGTCTGACCCATGAGAATAGACATCGCACAGACTGGAAAAAAACTCACAAGATCTGTAAGTTTATCATTCTGACAGGTTAGAGATGACAACACAACAAATTATTTAGAGCTGTAGAATTATAACAGAGATGAGTTAGGTCTGACCCATGAGAATAGACATTGCACAGACTGGAAAAAAACTCACAAGATCTGTGCCCATGCAAGTTAACATGGCACACGGGTATAAAATTGGGAAATTCTGCATGGCACAGCTTTTAAAAAGTATTTAGGTCTGTGACTTAAAAACATAGCACAGACTGGAAAAAAACTCACAAGATCTGTGCCCATGCAAGTTAACATGGCACACGGGTATAAAATTGGGATTAAGACGTACCGTGTCGAAAATTTTTCATAAATCCAGACACTGAATTTTTGTATGTACCTTACCTTGTCGGACATTTTTACTTAAACACGGTACTTTTATTTGTAAAACGTCTACGTGTTCTAACAAAAATTCTGTAGACTGTCTGTTAAAAATTACATAGGCTGTGCCACAAAAATAGGCCCAGCATAGAGAGTTGTGAGTTATCAAGGTTCAACTGGATTACATTTTGCACTAAAATTAAGCCTTTCTTTCAGGACAGGCCATTTTTCAGATTGTATTTTACTTACAGCAAAACAGCTATTTTTGCTATAGCACTGTCCCCATTGTATTATATGCATTCAGAAACAAATTAAAACATGTAGTTGATAATAAAATTTCCTTCTGCTGCTACTTTTAATTTCACTCATTTTTCTGCAAATAAAACACTCGAATTATTTTACATTTGTCTGCTGGTTTCCTTATGTGGAAGCTCTCCTACAGGATGTGAAGCAGGGTCATTCTTTTCCTGGCATAATTCAAGCTAGCTCTTGAGTAAAAAAGTATTTAGGTCTGTGACTTAAAAACATACATGGAATGGAACAGCCTGTAAAAATGAATTTGTGCCATGAAAATAAACATTTTGCAGATGCACAAGATTGTGAAATTCTGTAGACTGTCTGTTGAAAATTACATAGGCTGTGCCACAAAAATAGGCCCAGCATAGAGAGTTGTGAGTTATCAAGGTTCAACTGCATTAAATTTTGCACTAAAGTTAAGCCTTTCTTTCAGGATAGGCCATTTTTCAGATTGGATTTTACTTACAGCAAAACAGCTATTTTTGCAATAGCACTGTCCCCATTGTATTACATGTATTCAGAAACAAATTAAAACATGTACTTGATAATAAAATTTCCTACTGCTACTTTTAATTTCAATCTTTTTTCTACAAATAAAACACTCGAATTATTTTACATTTGTCTGCTGGTTTCCTTATGTGGAAGCTCTCCTACAGGATGTGAAGCAGGGTCATTCTTTTCCCGGCATAATTCAAGCTAGCTCTGGAGTAAAATTGTTCATACATTTATGGGGTATTAAAAATTACTGCTATACAAAACAACTGTTGGAGTTAATTCAGGAATGATGATAAAAATGGAGATCAGGAAAAAAATTCCTGAGGAATACCTTGCACATTTTTTTCGTTATTTTGTCTTACCACAAATTTTCCTCCTCATAAGGATGAGGGAATCTAACAAATGGAATTATTTTTGGAAAAAATTCCAAAATGCCCCATGAAGAGATCTGAAGGTTTTAATATACAGTACTGTAATACGAGCACAGTCTACATCGCCATTTTTACATTCATAAATCTCTCATTTTTTAAAGTTTTTGCAAAAAATTAAAAGTGGTGAAAAAATGTCAAGGCGAGGAGTGCAGCAGAATTGCAATAATATGTATATAAAATCCTGCTGAATTGACCCAATTTCCTACTGGTTGTTTCAGCAGGAATGAAGACGTTTGTTAACTCGGGGGGGTTGCTGGCCCCGGTTGTTGAAAAAAGTGTTGGTCAGCATTCCCGGATGGTTTACGGTTTTCTTTCGGCTTCATCTTCCGTACACGGCACTGTACTCCTGGGGTCAAACTGAAAGTGAAAGTCCTCAATGCTTGACTATTCCTTATTTTTTATCATTTCTTCCCAAGGTCAGCATGTCAAAGCTTCTCTGACATTGAGGAATTGTTTGATGCCCCCGGTTTTTTTTGGCCGGGCAGGGGGTTCATGCACTTCGACGCAGTTTTGCACTCTCTCTCTTTTATGATTGCACATGAGTGACTTCAAAAATGAGACTCAACTGCAGGTTTTGAGGCATGTTTCAGGCCCACACAAGTTGAGTTGGATTGAACCAGTGAGTTTTTACTTTAAAGCACATATTCATGGAATATATTGCTTTGCAAATTATTTCAAAAAGCAAGGAATTTAATTGAATTTACTGTATTCAAAAATTGGGGTTTATGAGTTGAAAGTATTGTAACTTACAGAAGTGTTCCGCCTTTATAACAGTAGGTTTCAACAATATCAGTTCTAAAGTACTCATCTGGCAGAAACAGGTTCTTGTAAAAGTCTTGTCTTTTCAATGATTACATTACTGTCTAATAATTTATCAATCTTGTCTCATCTTCAAGACAGTTACTGTTGAAACCTACCATTACTGTGGAACACTCTTGCTTGTCAATCTCAATTCAATTGTTGAACCCTTTCAAATTGAAGTAATTGCAATATGAATAATTTTTAAATTTGTACAGGTGAACCTCAATAACTTGAACCTCCCAAAGTCAAATACCCCCCTAAGTCAAATTTTTTTTCAGGTCCCATTCAAATCCCCTTAGAACCAATAGAGTAAAAACCTCCCTAAGTCAAAAGCTTTTCCCCTCAAACCTCCATAAGTCACATTTTCTGTGGCCTGTTGACCGTTATTTTCTTGAATAAAGAAAGAAAAAAGAAAAAACCCATACATTTATAAGTTTTAAAGGAAGTGAGACTTAATTGGGCAAATGAACCCCTGCCTTCAAGTTCAGCAGCCTTTTAACTCATTTAAGCCCCAAAGAATATTATCATTTACATTTTTAAAGTTTCCCAGAGAATGGGGCCTTTTCTTGTACTTCCAATGCATAAAAGTCAAAACCTCTCCAAGTCAAATTTTTTTAGTTCCCTTGAAATTTGGCTTAAAGAGGTTCAACTGTATTTGGTTAGTATGCTTCAAAATATGAACCCACTTATTGAATCCAACTCATCTTTTGTGGGTATCATTAGGCCTCAAACCCTCGCAGTTGAGTTATTCTCTATTCTGAAAGTCACTCATGCCCAAACATGAGAGAAACTTTGTGTGGTTGTACTGGGAGTGGAGCAGGGTCGAGTGCCTCTGCTGGCAATAAGATGGGCGTCAGGGAAAAATCGTACATTGCACCTGAAGTTTTTGAAATCATCGAATAAAAAATGGAAGCAATCTGAAATCTTCATGGTGCCAATTACACATCTCGAGGAACCCTTGGAATTGCATGTTCAGCCAGTTCATGAAAAAAGCAATCCCTCCCCTTCCATAGAATCAGAACAGAAAAAATGCCAAGACTGTGACGGGAAAAGCACGTGATGCATATTTCTCTCAAACCAAACACAGCTTATACAATGAAACTTTGTTCTCATAAAATGACTCCCTTTCACACCCTGACTCTATTCATCATAATGAACTTGAATTAAGACACGAAGCACAAATCAAAGAGTTTAATCAATATGAAATCATGCAACTTTTCGGGCAATAGAGCAAACGTGTGTTCATAAAATCCGGCACACAAGTTGACCGCGTTCTCACATTCCGCAGGGCGTTCAAAATTGTTCCACTTTCCGGTAGCTTTTGATGTGTCCGAAGACCCAAGCCGGGATAGCCAGGATACCAACTGCGATGATCATTCCATGAAATGCCTTTTCCTGCGTGAAAAGTGGGAAGATATAATGAGTCAAACGAACCCAGAAGTGGGGCAATTTTTGGCACTTGCCTGGCTGAATGGACATCAATTCCTCTCTTCACAAACATCAGCTAATATTCGANCAATTCCTCTCTTCACAAACATCAGCTAATATTCGATGCTATACGAACAGATTATTTATGAAGTACAGTTGAACCTTTAAAACTGAAACCTCCACCCTCAAGTTGAATAATAAAATTATTTATTGGGAAAATTGAATAATTATTTTAAAATATTAGGCTATTAAAAATTAATGTCCTGATTTCAATTTTTAAAGTCCATGTCTGAATTCTATCAGAATAACAATGCATTAAAAACCATCCCAACACAATAAACGCTTTTCCCCTCAAACTTCTATAATGCAAATTTTCTGGAGGCTTTTTGTGATTATTTTTTAGACTCAGGAAAGAGAAACACAATAAAAAATGTAACATGATGTTTTTTTGAAAGTAAGTGAAAGTATCATTGGGCAAATGAACCACTGCCTCCAAAGCATCCTGTCAACTTCTTCAAGAAGCAGCAGTTTTGGGCCATAAAAAGCTAAATAATTTCACTTTTCTTTTTGATTCCTATTGCATTTAGGGCAAAAATGGTAGTTTCCCTTACTCATACTATCTCAAGAGGATTTTTTTCTGGTCCCTTGGAATTTGACTTGAGGATGTTCATCAGTGTATTTTTTATAGAAAGGCCATGCAAAGCAATTTCATGAAAACCTCAAACATTATTCCTTCTTGAGTCAGGAAATATTGCCCATCAGAGTAATTCAATGCTGGTGAGTTTAAGCATACTGTATAGGGGAAAACTACCGATTTTTTTTTTATTTCTTGAATTGTTGGGCACCATCTTGAAAGGGAATACAAACTTTTGAAGCATCAAATAAAACTGTTTCTTTTTGCACCTACTGGTGGAATTTCTCCATGACAATCTTGCCACTAACAAAGATGTTGTCTGCATAACAAATTATGGTACAGTAAAATCTTATTACAAGCAACTTCTGGGGATCTCCAAAAAAGTTTCTAGTGACAAAAAATTGTTTATAACAAGATTTTTCTTAATATTCACTGCTGGGAAGTTTTTTTTACATTAAATGTGCATGCATTCAAGATCTTCCTTTTGTAGCATTTTCAGATGTTCCATTCATGAACTGAGCTTCCAAAAGAAATTCAAATGGCAATAAAAAATTCTACTCTGAAAAACAGGTGAACACTAGCACTTTTTGCCAACTTCAAGTTTTTCTAAGCAAATCCTGCACAGATTCATAAGGGATGTCCAAAAAAAAGCATATGGGGTTTCACAAGCATCCAATCCCCTTTTTATATCAACTTTTTGGGTTCATCAAGTTGATTATACTGAAAAGCTTGTTGCATCAGTATTGCTTGCAACAAGATTTTAGTTTATACAGTGAGACCCCGAGATGCGGACATACTTGGTGCATCAAGAGT